>CAJNYU010002229.1:0-124780 GCA_905331475.1 Rotaria socialis
ACTCTCTCGCTCGCATACATGCGCACAACATACACTGACATACACATACATTTCTATATGTGTTCTTTTACTATTTATTATGATATTGGGACTGTAAGACAGTGATACCAGTAGAACTTGCAGTATATTTCCATTCTTTCTCCGTCACACTATCATAATAAATAGCAAAAGAATACACATAAGAATCTACATGCACGTGTACGTGAGTGTATGTTGTGTAAGCATATGTGAGCAAGAGAGTGTAGGAATCAATAAACTGAAGGACTCATACGTTTGAAGAAGGCAATACCGTTACAGAAACGTTACGAAAAATTGGGCCTCAAAATCTGAACTCGGAAGACTTAAATGCATTATAAAAAAGCAAAGAAATATATTAATCTACCATCTGATAAACCCTAAATGCGTATTTAGCAATAGATCTCAGATTAATCTACCCTGTAATAAACCCTTAATGCGTATTTCATGATAGCTCTTTCGACGAATCTACCCTCTCATAAACGCTTTTAAGGGTTTATTAAAATGCAACGTATAAGAATCCCTTTTTCGATTTGTGCATATCATCAACCCTGTCATTATACCCTTTAATAAACCCTTTGTTTTGGAGTTTTCAACTTTTATGAACCCTTTTATAGCGTTTAGGAATGAGTTTTTGATAGGGTTTAGAACAATCTGAATAAACCTTTGGAAGGGTTTCTTATACGTTGCATTTTAATAAACCCTTAAATCGTTTATTATTCTGCGCATTTTTTTTTCACAGTGTAACATATCATTTTAAAACGCCCCAAACACCGGCTAGTTCGACCATCCAAAACAAAAAAGGATCTACATATCTATATGTACCAGTATCTAATTCATAAGAACCTCACTTCAATTTGAAATCAAGTGCCCCTCTTTTACATGAAATACAGATTGAAATTAATAGAACCATTGTATGTGTCACATATAAGCGCACCCCTCCCAGTACACTGTAAAAAAAAGGGTTTATGAAAGTGCAACGTGTCACATACCCTTTTTTTCCGTTTTTGAAAAATCTGATAAACCCTTTTTCTAAATCATAAACCTAAAAACCGTTTATTATCTTCGTCAAATACGGAAAAAAAGGGTTTATGATATGTTGCACTTTCATAAACCCTTTTTTTTGTTAAATACCCTATCAAAAACGTTTTTACCGTTTATTATTCTGCGGATTTTTTTACAGTGTAGATAGTGTTGGTTCTGTGAGCAAGACACTTCTACGTATTTCATAGCTAAATTCTTACTTAACTTCCGCGGTAAGAACAGTTCCAATACATCATTTCATCTGGAATAGTAGATACGCTTAATAAAAAATTATTTAGCTTACCATCTACATCGGTTACTCGACCACCCACTTGGTTAAATAATGACAATGTCAGAAATACCAATACTGAATAATATGGGAGCTTTGTTTTCGTATCAAATATATTCATGTTGAAGTACTTGTACACAACGAACACATTAAAATGAATAATGAAACATACCACATCGTACCACCCTTTATATACATGCATAATTGCGACATTCTCTGGGATATTTCTCTTTTAAAGAGAATCTCATAGCTTAACAATATTTTGTCATTTCCTGTCATCGGAAGATAAGTCTTAAACGAAGCTAATATGAAGCTGTCATGGCCGATGACCATGATATAAATTTAGTTAGGATATATCTTCTATATTCTGCTTTGTGTTTCGTTATGGTGCCATCCATTGCTTTCTTTTGATGTTTTTTTTCTCTCTCTTGTCTCTCTCCATGTACTAAATATATCCCTATTCAATAAGAGAAACGTCATCGGTATGTGATGAGATATGAGAGGGGAGAACGTATGAAAGGAGAATATAAAAAGGGATATACGTTTTTATATGTGTGTGTGTTTATTTCCTTTTTCTGTTTTGTTTGATTCTTGTCGATTCAAATTGAAATCAAGTTTGAAAATGGATATAAAAGGAATAAAAAGAAGAGTAATAACAGAAGCGTATTTGTTGACAGAAACTGGCTAGTAGAGATATGATGACATGTATTCTTCGTTGTGGTACTCCTAAACACTTTCGAAATGCCAGTTACTCGTCAGTTGCTGGTCACTGAATTTTACTTTTGAAAAAGCTCATGTGTTCATTCTGTGCAATAGACCTCTGTGCAACCCTCTTTGTTTATCAAAACGATGACAAAATATTTTTGAAAAACTACACTTAAAATCGAATGACTCCGCGTCAAAAACTTTCGGTCAAACTTTAAACAAAGTGATTTTCTCCCTAAAAAACTCTCTTTCTCTCCCTAAAAAGAGTAAAACGCGAAACTTCAAAAATCTGACCTGCGATTCGACTCCCTCGAGCCCGACAGCATCTGATCAAATTTTACAAGGAAAACTATTTTCTCGAAAAAATACTTTTTTCACTGAAAAAGTTGAGGATCATAAATTCTGAAAATCTGACACCAGATTAGAGTTCATCGGCCCCAATTACCTTCGGTCGACCCTTACAAAAACTTTTTTTCTAAAAAAGTATTTCGCTCTCCTAAAAAAGCAAAATACAAAATTTCAAAAAACCGACAACGCCGTCGTGTTCCCCGACCCCGATTACCGTCGGTGAAACCTATCACTACAGATATTGTTTGCGGTTTGTTAAGTTTATGCATCTGCTTTCCTATTGGCCGAACGAACACATTTAACTCGTTTTTCGTAATACCCTCGTTTCAGTAGAGGGAACGAAATTCGAAGCCCTTTCTGAATTTCTTCAGATCTTCTGATTGTCGTACCATATTCTGATTATTCCTGATTTTAATACTTTCTTTTGATTTCTTTCCGAATTCGAAAATATTTCACATCCCCGTTTTGCAGGTGTACTTCAGTATACTTATAACTCATTGCTATTATAGTTTATTGCGTCAAATTTTTTTTTCTCAATTATCCGATGATAATTTCTGACTTATATAAGGAACTTCCGCTACAGCGATGCACTTGAATTTGATAAATTTCTTTTCTTGATTTCGAGATTCTCGCTTATGAAACATTCTATTGATAAATATTCATCTTTAAAGTGATAAAACTTTGAAAATGAGATACTAGTCAATAAAATTAATGTAATGAAATACTTAATGCCATCATCTTAATACAGAAGTCGCTATATCACAAAAAATGATCTTTCTGATAAACTTCTGATATTCCTAAAAAAAATTCTGGTCGTTTTCTGATTTTTACAAGAAAAGTTCTGATTTTTGAATTTTCGATCGGGTCACTCTGGTCCCATGGGATCATGGGATTGGGCGCAAAAATATTTCGTCCCATCCCATGGGACGATTTTTTTCGTCCCAATCCGTCCCACGCGGAGCCCTGATGTGGAACTAAGCTGACTGTGTTAGCGTGGTCGGTTATGAGTTCGATCTTCGATAGTATCTGAAAGCACATGCAGGTATAACCGGACTGATTGATGAATACTCTGACAATATAAATATTTTCAGTATCATAGTCAAATTGGAAACAGACACTCTACATATCGACGAAAACTGGTTCATTCGTGCCAGCACTATTTAGTCATGCTCGAGGAAAATTTTAATATTTCTCAAAATTGATCTCATGGATTGAACTAAATTCGACGGTAAAATGTTCATCGATAATCTTTTGAAAATACCTTCAACACGCACATTCCCAATATAGTATACAATAGTCGAATGTAAAATGATCATAAAGAGTAACTTGAAATAACGTGCGACTAAAATTAGTTTAGACTAATAGAACATCGAATCAAGTTGTTAGCCAGGTGAATAGTTATAAGAAGCAAAACTACAGAATCATAAGCAACAGTCTTGCCAATTTCTTGCATGTATTGGAACGGGGAAAACAATGAATTGAAGTCAAATAAGTAACTCTAACTGATATTAAATCACAAATTGATAACATTCTATTTTTTCCTTGCTAGTGATCAAGCGGTTGATATTCAAAATTCAAGTAATTTAGAGATACTTGACAAAACTATTGGTAAATAAAGTATTAAAATGCTACAGTTGAATATTACTACTTCTAGTTCTTGCTCTTGAAAGTTGAATAGGTTCATTTTTACGAAATGTTCTCGTCATTTTCTTGAGTTAATTTGATTAGTGATGTGCGGGTGTTATATGTTCGATGAAAGAGTCTTGATTTCCAGTAAATTCGACGGATATCAAATGAAAATATACAACTTCATGCTAGGTTAAAAATGAACTAACATCAATCTAAATAAAAAAATATTGTCACAAATCTTATTTTATTAAACTTTAATAGCCAACCCCCACATATCCTCTAATTTTATTTGTAGCAGCATCGGTATTTTCCCCAACTATTTGTTGTGATAGTTTTTTTTTAACTTCTGCCTGAGTGGCATCGAACTTTTTGCTCAGATAAGCTGCGACTGTCTCTGATATAAAATGCAGCATGAGTTCTAAGCACAACCATAATCATCTAGTTGTTGGAGCATTGAAATTTTTGCTATATGAAGTCATTCTTTATTCAAGTTTGTATCATATTGAACACCCTGCTCATCATTCAGTAAATTCAAAATTCCATGAGCCAACAGATCGTCTTTATCATAGTCTGCATCCCACACAATTGAACATATATTGCTTCTAATTTCTCTGGCAAAGGAAATAAAAGCTTCTCATTAAAAATTGGATTCCAACCATCGTGAGTCTGCATCTTCTGATAGGTTTCTGTGTGATGTTTCATATCTGTATTCTTCTTTGTTTCGTCCATAGACAGAGGTTCCATTGAAATAACTGCATAGCAATCGTTTTCACCAAACCAATCACTTTTTGATTAATCATTTGCCTTAATAACAGTAACAAAGAGAACATTGTTGACACGTTGAGATGGAGAATGCCTGGAAGCCCTTGCTAGGCATTCGACATCTATTGAAATCATTCAGACCGACAAATCAGTATAGTTGTTTTGATCTATACTGGTAGCTCGAACACATATAGTTTTGATTACTTTAACGTATCTTTGTATGTTATTGCAGGCATCATTGCATAAAGTAACACGTATATTTTTTCGATAACAAATAAGGCTTTATGAAGCCTTGATATAATTATTTCTCACATTTGTTGCTAGTCAATAGTGAGTTTTATAATCACAATGCAGTGATTCCTCCTTCGTTGATCTCATGTGTTCGTCCATAAATCACTGAGCGGTTTTTCTATAAATGCTTATCAGAAAAAACCTAACAATAGCAAAAAATGAACTTTTGCAATGAACCTTAGAGATAGAAAATGTTACATGAAAATATACTATAGTTTAGATCTCGATTAATCTAAATTCACAACTTTCACCAGTGACGTTATGTTCATTCAGATATATCATCATTCAAGATATCTGATATTTTGAATGAATAACTTACTCAATAATTAGATCAGTTTCAAATTTTATGATAATTCCAGCAACCAAAAAAACATCAAATACAGTAAAAAAAAACCCTGTTGAATATTTTCTTTTAATCAAACATCAACAAAATGCAATGCAATGGACGGAATCAGATAAATAGTAATGACTGTTAAGTTACATGAAATACTGTTTTAATCTAAAACCAACAAATGATATTCGACAGTTAATTAATTTGACAAACATAAGATAATTATGTTTTTCTATGAAATAAATCTTAGCCTAGAATCATAATTAAACTTCAGTTGATGGATATGATATTCTTCGTAACTTTCGTTCCATAGGCAAATTAATGGTGTTTTTCTTTGTTGACAGTAGATTGTTACACATTGACTGTGATGTTCTTTTTACTGTCCGATTTGGTTTATTAAAATTATCTTGTTCCAATGCATAGAATACTTTATGTTTGTATAGCCAAAACCATAGAGCAATACCAATAAGAAACAGAATACTTGAGCTGAGTAAAAAAATTGGTAAAAAAAGTTTTTGAAATAATATAAATTCTTTATTGATTATTCTAGAATTATTTATCAATGCACCAATATAATTTTGATCGAGTGTGATCTGATTTGAAGGTTGATATTGGCCAGCTATATAAATGGGTTCATGCTGAGAATTTATTTCCAATAAATAACGATCAGGTGTACAACAAAAATAATAATTATTTGTATTACAACAAAAATATTGCACGAAATTTTGAATTGGACAAGTAAAACCTATAAAATACAAACCAAGTCATTCAATATCATTTTGCTTTTCCATTGATTTAAGAAAACGAACCCTTATTTCTAACACCATTCGCATCAATAAATTCATTGCACATAATACTTGGCGATTTATTCAATGATATTATTCTTGTCGAATTTTTGGTTATAATCTTAGTTGTATTAGTTCTTGCCATTCTTGTTCACGATATGAGAGAATTGCAATTATACCACAATTAGCATGAAGAAGAAATATATGTTGGTGAGAGATTGAGGGAAAAGAAAGAATATGTCTACGATCAGTATGCTTCTATTGCATGATTAAGATAAACACCGAACAAACAAGAAATGACAGATGCTGACCAAGAGAAAGAAAAATAAATTTCATCTGTTTAGCTGATATTTTTCTAGTAGAGATATTCACGATAATATGAATCTTGTATCATAGTAGACAGGCAGCATTAGTTATTGACAATTATCCTTTTCTTTTACTTATTGCAGTCGAAAAAGAACTGTCATAGATAATTATCGCCTTAATTCTACTGAAGGAAGCAATCAACCGATGTTACTATCGTATTTATTGATAATATCATGTAAGAACTTTATTGGGTTCATAATATGTCATGATTACATAGTATTAATACTGTTTCGTTCAGTCGATCACAATTTATATTGAACAGGAATTTTGTTTTGTTTTGATTTTACGCAAGTTTATCGAAAAAAAAATAAACAAAAATGTATTTCAATTCTGTTATAAAATAAACATTGTTTTATTTCAACGACAATTTGTACTGAAATTATCTATTCAGAAACTTGTTTGATCTATATTATTGTTTATTTACGATTGATTTGTAAATGTTCGATTGTCTTAAACAGTAGTAGAAGAAAATAGTTTATGATTTGCTGGATCAATCACGTTGCCATCAGGTTTACTTGAATTGTAGTCTGCATCGTCAGATACTAACACTGGCAGAACAGTAGCCGAATGATTCGTATTAACAGTAGCAGCAACAATTTCTTCATCAAGTACACTAAGTTCTTTACGTGATAAATGTTGTACAATAGCACAACCAATCGAATCACCAAATACATTGATTGCAGTACGAAATCGATCACTACAAATAACAAGAAAAGAAAAGATTATATGATACTAAACAGATAACTATTGATTCTGATGATAAACTAACAGGAGCCAATCGACAGCATAGATAGTTCGAACTTCTTCAGGTGGTAGCCCAAGTGCATTGAGAACAATAACCATAGTTACGAGACCTGCTTGTGGTATACTTGCAGCGCCGATCGATGCCAGTGTCGATGTTAAACTAAAAAGTGAACGCAGATTTAAAAAGAAAACAAATTCAACTGGATCTGTTTTCTACCTTGTCACAATAATTTTCACTGCATTCAATGGAATACCATTCAATTGGGCAATATAAATAGCTGCTACTGCTTCGTATAATGCTGTTCCGTCCATATTTACTGTTGCTCCAACAGGTAAAACAAAGCGTGAAACTCTTGGATCGATATGATTTTTTTCTTCTACACATCTATATGTTACAGGTAGCGTTGCTGATGAACTACCGGTTCCAAACGCTGTAACTAATGCTTGACTCATGCCACGTATATATTTAAAACTGTTTATACGTGTAATGACAAAAAGAAGCAGAGGCAAAACTATAAAACCGTGTATAAATAAACCAGCTAAAACTGTCGCCATGTAAAGACCTAGTGACCCCACGAAATCACCTAGATCATCCATTTCAAGCATTTTAGCAACAATTAGAAAAAAGACACCAATAGGACTATATAGCATAGCAATACGTACAAGTTGCATAACAACTTCAAGCATTGCTTCAAAGAAATGTTTTAATATTATCGCTTTTTCTTTCAAACGACTAATCAATATACCGAATATAATACAAAAAAGTAGTAAACCAAGTACATTAATACCATCACGTTTTACTACTACTGGCGTATAAATAGTTATATTGTAACCTAAATAGTTTTCTTATAAATTTTTCTTTAGATAGAATTTCATACTACTTGTATTTTTTTCATTGGCGTTGGAAATAAAACGTTCTATTTACTTTAAGATCAGTACCAGCCTAATAAATAAGAATCATATTGTGAACTATTCTTTTTTTTATAAGAAGAAAAAATAAACCTACGGAACGAAATGTAGCTTCTACAATATTTTCGGGAAATAGATTTCTAAATATAACTATGAGAAAGAACGTTGCATTCTATTTATTTATTTTTACCTGAATAAATCTAAAACTGTATCAATCGTTCGACCTTCGGCTGCTTTTGAATTAGGATTTATTTCTACTGCGCCACCACGTGTTCCCGGTCGTATAGTTAATACAAGAATAATACCGAGAATAGCTGCAAGTAATGTTGTTCCCAAATAATATACTAATGCTCGAATACCCATTTTCCCGGCAGATTGTCCATCGAGTTGAGCTAAAGATGAAATAATACTTGAAACAATCAATGGCAGTATCAACATTTTAAGTATATTGACAAAGATTAGCCCTGGAAAATCAATATAAGTTATATCTTCTTTTGTAATACGACATCCATCAACACGTTCGTCTATAATGAAACGATAGATTTAGAAAAAAAAACTAATTAAAGTTTGGCTTAAATTAGATGCAGAATTGACTCAAAAAAAAAAGAATCATTTTTTCTTGTAATAAAAATTCTAGTCTTCTTACTTTTAGGACATTTGAGAGTTCGAAGAGCGATTCCAATTCCAATACCAAGTACAACAGCCGAAATCGTTCCAATTAATAAAGCTTGTTCTTTAAGATTTTCTTTTGTGAAACATCTCTGACAACAACTCAGTAGTTTAGAGAATTTTACATGTTCACCGGCTGGGACATCAACAATCTGATGTGATACTCTGGTATGAGCAGAAATCGGACGGGATCCATGTTCTTCTAGTATAATTTGATTAGATGTTTCTTGTGGTATCACTGGTGACACCGATTTTTTCTTGAAGAAACGCATGTACTATCGCAAAATCCAATATTTAACATAATTGTGAAGAAGAAAGAAATGTACGTACAAAAATCAAAAACGATTTGTCTTACTTCAATGTTTTCTACCAAATATGTATATTTGTTTCTTTAGATATCTTAAGAACTGATCGTAAATTAAATTTGTCTTTTATAATAAATAAAAAGAAAATGATTATAGAGGGTGAATAGGTTTATAAAGAATATTGCGGAACAATAGGAACAAAAAATATTCGAACATTTAAATATTGCATATATCCAATCTCTTATCCTTTCTTTTATTGATTTTTGTAAGCATCAAATGATTCACTTGAAGTGTTTGTCTTTCTCTTTCGTTTTTTTCTCACACTAACATCGTTGTTTTATTTTCCTTTAATTTTAGAAAGCGCCATTCGTATAAATTCATAAGAGCAACAAAATCACAAATGAAATTGATTTATTACTCTTTGCAATCTAAAGAGTTCTTCTATTTGGTTAGGTGATAAAGATAAGGAGCCTTGTTGAGTTGCATTTCTGTTTTCTACAGATAATTTAGGAATTTGAATAATATTAATAAGTCTTATAGATAAAGAATGGAATCCTCTCGGTTCCCCCCTTGCCGAATATCTCCCCGGGTCACCACCCCCCCCCCCTTAATTGACTCTCAATTCATCCCCCACAAAATTCGTTTCTAGTTGATTGATAGTCAATTCGTCGCCCCCCAAATTAGCCCGTCCCTGTCCAGCAACAATTAAAAACAAATATAAGAATAATAGTCATCAATAAGAAAATTCGTTGTTGCGTAGAGCACTCTGCATATATATATGTGATGTGCTTAGCACGAATACCTGCATCACAAGTCCGCAGAGTCGCGAGGTCAAGTGCGTAAACGAAAGAAAGTGTGTCCGGCCGTTAACACGATAATTCTTGAAAACCTCATCCAACTGTCTTGAAATTTTGTACACAGAATGATCTCATCAATATCTCAGTCGAGTTCGAAGATGAGAAGGATTCGCCAAGAAATGGCTGAGTTATCGAAAAAATTGTCAGTATTGACCAGACCATTCCTGAGAAGAGGCAGGGATTTTTTTTCTCAGAATTATTCGAAACATATCAATCGACTCAGTTTTTGCAGCGCACGTAACAATCGAACGCGAATCCGATGTTTTCTCATTTATTTCTTTTGTTTTTTTTTCTTGTTCCTTATATTACTCTGGAATAAAACAGCTGATTGTTGAAAATCATCTGTGTATCAAATTAGTCACCAATTAGTAGCCATTGAATTGGGGGACGAATTGAGAATCAATTAATGAGGAGGAGATGAATTGGGGACGAGTTGAGAGTAACCCATAAAGGATTGATAGAGAGGTTTTGTTATTTTCAAGCAGCATGATTCACTTCCTTGCTATTTACATATTGATATCCACAGTATATAGGTGAGCCGTCTAGATCAATTGAATGATGAAATGTTAGTTTTCAACGTATAATTGGTTACAGAAATACCTAATTCATCTACATCTGCAAGGGGACCATTCATAGGTATGCTTTCGCTTTTCCAGCTGAATTTCATGTATGCTGCAAAGCACCGCCAAATACGTCAATCCCGACAATTTTCTTCTTAATACCTGGTAATGAGAAGATCTAAACTTGTTAGTGAATTTCGACTTCAGCATTCCATATTTGTAAAATGATCAGGCTTTTGAATTCCTATCTCAAAATTTACTCGTGTAAAGGATTACAATCACACTCATTCACATGACAAACTTTCAAGTTAGGAATGAAAATTCTGAAAACGTGTATGCAGGCTATTCTAAATTAGGTCTTCAATGTGAACAAAGTGTCGCATCGAAACAAAAATATGAGATTCTCCTGTAAAAGTTCAATGCAATCATACAATCACTGTATACGAGACATGCCGTTGTGATCTAACAATAGTATTTTTTTGTTCTTTCTCTTTGAGTTAAGATTCACAATAAAAGACTTTTTGAAGACGCCAGAAGAAAGAAGAAAATATATTGTGCGACGTTCTATGAATCTCAGCAAAACCATATATAATCATATGCTATGAGTATAGATATTTGACTATTATCATCAGTCATATTGAGAATCAGTTTGTTTTTCATACAATTTCTTCGCATGTTTTCTTATCTCTACATCTTACTTTATGTATATTGGATTAATATAAGTGTGCGCAATTTAAAAAAAATACAAGAGTGAGACGCAATTCTAGCCAGAATATGTTTAAGCAGGTGTAATTATATGATTCACCTGTTTCACCGGAGACACAAATAACGAGACGAAAATATAAATCAAAATTCATTTTTAGTGCACAAAACAAATGCCTAAATATGATTAACTAAAGAAGCTGCATCTTCAATCTATGATATAGAGCCCTATTTGGGAATCGTAAATATATTCGTGCATGTCTACATCGATTTTCAAGTTTTGATATACCAGGCTTGAATCATGACTTATTTTATATCAAATAAATAACAACCATGAAAACGATTTATGATTATTATTTGACATTATTCATCTGTACTCGAATTGTTTAGTAGTATATCGCAAAGTTTCAGTCATTTATATCGCGTATATTACGATCAGATACTACATATTTAACTCGAAAACAAAAAACATATTCAAATTTGTATAATGAAAGCAAAATTCGATATTTCTATCAATATTCAATTTTGTAATGTCTTTTTTGAATTTTAACGTTAAAATTTAACGAGAAGTATTTTTCAGCACACACAAAAACCTATGGCTCATTACGCTCGAGCATAGAGTATAATCAGCGACATATTGTTGACAGAGATATTTCATGATCGTTTGTTTATCGTTTTGTTTGACAGCTGTATTCTATCTTTCATTTTTCATCTATCTTCTATAATGATTATACGATCAAGATGATGTTTGACTCTCCGTCTTAATCCAGGCACATCGTTTTTGTCACCATTCTATTCCTCTGTACTCCTATTCCTACCGACTCTTTAATAATAGATGTCGTTAATATTATCAATAATATTTCATGATTAATCTTTAATCAAAGCAGATAACAAATTACAAAATAACAAAAACAAAATACTAATCTACTGACTGATGAATGAATGAAAGAAAGAAAAAAAGGTAGACGCTTGTTTTTTACTGGTTATTTCTAAATACACTGATCGAATATTTGTTTTTAAAACCGAACCAAATATTAAAATTTGTACACATTTGGAATCAGCATAAACTGAGGAACACGGTGTGATATATATTTTGCTGGCGCTCCATAGAAAATGAATAGGTGACACTAGCTGATTTGGTTTCATGACAGAGGGTTACTATGGAAATGATATGGAATCAGTAATATATGTAACAGTATCATTCTATTGGTCTGCTTGCTATTGTTGCTTACCCATTTAATTGCAACAGAGCGAATGAAACGAAGAATATCTATGAAGTCGGTGGTGAATAACACTAAGAGACTTTAAAAAGAAGAAGCGCCACAACGAAACTATTATACAAAAATATTGTGAGCTAGGCCTAATTTTTGCGTATAATTAGTTTTTTTTATTTCCCCCAGATTTAAAAATCAACTATACAAGTGCATAAATGAGTTCATTTTAGAAATACTGCAATGATTCATTCACATGAGTCAGTAGTAGATCACACACGAATACAGTAAGAAAAATATTGATCATGTTCCGAACCAATCATCTATCGAGATTAAATATTTTGAGCTGGCTAGCTAGCTATTTTTTTCCATAGAGATTTGCGTGTTGATATTTAATTAAATTTTTATAATAAATACTTTCTGTAATAATCATGTCTAATACAGAATTATTATCGGCTCAACCAACAGAAAAAGTTGATGAATTAACTTGTTCCAATACAGAAAATGTTATTGTTTCGTCTGATCAAGATAAGTTAAAATTGACTACTGATGGTTCAAATGAATGTTCGAAAGATATGGCTGATGTCGATTCACAATTGAAAAAATCAATATCTGAACCTGATACAAAGCCTTCCAAGGATAATGATTTTCATTTAATTAAATGGATTGAATTTAATTTTGAAAGATTACCAATTCTTTTACAAAATGTGAATGGTCCATGTCCTCTACTTGCTATTTTCAATATTCTATTACTTCGAAAACGAGTAAAAATCTTAATGACAAAGAAGAAGGCGAAGAAAAAAAACAAGTATTCATTAAATATTTATTATAGATAGTTCTTAATCCAGACATCGATGCAATCACTACCGAACGAGTTATAACGTTACTTGCCGACTACATTCTGGAACTTGATCAATCTGTAAGATAAATAAATATTCTTGATTTTTATTTCTTGATCATATTTTTTTTTCCCAGAAATTATCTGATGAAGAACGAGCAAACTATGAGCATAATGTTCAAGATGCGCTAGCTGTTCTTGAAAAACTTAAAACAGGCTTAGATGTTAATTTGAAATTCGATGGGTAATGAAAAAACGCAATGTTTTCTTCAGTATAATTTTGTTTTATATTTCAGTGTTGACCAATTTGAATATACACGCGAATGTATTGTATTTGATTTATTGAATATTCAGTTATTTCATGGATGGGTTATCGATCCGCAAGATACTGAATTACGAACGATTGTGACTACAGATGCAGCAAGTTATAATCAATTGATTGAAAAAGTTATTCGACAACGACACTCAGAACGAGAAGAACTTGTTCGAGAAAGTAAAAACGATTCGTTTACTCTTCAGTCATAAACAAAAGCATCTTCAACTAGAAAAATCCTTAATAACAATGTTGAGTGTTCAAAAATAGTAAACGTTTCGAGTCATTCATGAATGATCAATGTCACAATGTATTGATTCATGCTGTTTAAAGATATGCATCGAAATGATCGATGAAAACTCCGCCAATCGACATTAATGCAATAAGTGTGAAGACATTTTTAGTAATTTGTTTCGATTTCCTTTTCTTTAAGACTTTTAAAAAAACTACTTAGCAATTGAGATTTCTGTTTCTGCAAGTTCTCCACCATGTCGAATACCTAAGTTCAAATAATTTCATTGTCTACAGATTTGTTGCAATGGCTAAAAACGTTTACAAAGCAAAAATAAATTAAAGATTCTACTGCAGATATGATGATGATTAGTAATTTTAAGTAGAGTACTGTACTTACAGAATTATGTTAAAGACAATTTAACGGAATTTTATAAAACACCACTAAACTCGGCGATCCGATTCCTTGTTCTATTGAAACTGAGATGGGAAATTTAATGAAGATCCTTTAAGGAATTCTATCATATGAGTAGTGCATTCATTTAAAAATATTTTTTGTATTTCGTAATTGTTTAATCAACCCAGTGAAATTTTTAATATTACTTAGGTTTATTAATTGAACAATTTCTCGATGAATATCGCTCACAGTTAACACATTATGGCATTCTTCAATTAAATCAAACAATGCGCGATAATCAATTAGCTGTGTTTTTTCGCAATAACCATTTTAGTACCATATGGAAAAACCGAGTAATTTTCAAAAAACAAGCGCATACAAATAATTATTAAATTTTCTTTATTAGAAGCAACTTCTTGTACTTGTGTCTGATCAAGGCTATTTAGAGCATAAATCTATAGTCTTCGAAACATTAACTGATGTTGATAACGATACTCTATTTACGGATGGTTATGGACGAACATGGCAAAAACCAGAAACAACTGATTCTTCTCGAGAGTTTGTCCTTAATCCTTCAAATAAAATTCTTTTTATTGTATTGTATTTCTTTTAGTCGTGATCTAGCTTTAGCATTACACGATGAAGAAGAACGTCTATATCAACAGGCTCAATTGCAACAGCAAAGAGAGCAGCAGCAGCAGCAGCAGCAGCAGCAACAACTACAATATATACCAAATCCTAGTCAATCGGCACATTCATCTACAGGACAATCGAGAAAATCTAAAAATAAACCAAAACGTTCGCCACAAGATGGCGGTGATAAAGAATTGTGTAATATATCTTAAACTCATGTACATATGTGATAGTTTTTTTTCTTTTTTAAATTTATTTTAAACCGTTTCTCTTGTCTACTCACGCGTACAATAAACTAGACCAAAAAGGAAAAAGAATCAAACAAATCACTAACCAAACATAATACGATGAATATAGAGATTTTTATTTTATTTACAAAGATATTCAAATTCATTAGGGTACAAATAGTAAGATGATGCTATTGTTGACGCACGACTATTTGTTGGATAGAGATTAAGCGGAGTATTTAATACCATTGATATATCTGTACATCGAGATTTACCATCACTTGATGTACTACTAATTGTTGATATTCGATTTGATGTTGACCGTTTCGATTCACTTAAAGACGGAAATCTCGTTGGTAGCGATACTTCAATAATAGACATTTTCTTTCGGCGTTTTCCACAACGCATCGAAATAAAACATAGATAAATAATGACAAAAATAAGTAATAGAATAGCAAGACATATGCCAATAGTACATAATTGTATGAAAACCCATTTCTCATTAAGTAAACTGTTTGATGTAGGAATTGTGTAAGAATCTAAATCTTCAAATGATGGATGCCGAGTTGAATATGACGATGAAGATAATGGATTTAATGTGGTAGTTGGGATGCAACAAAAACGATCAGTATCTGTACCGCAACAGATATGAGACAATGAACAATCAAATCCTGTAAAACGAAACAAAATAAAAAACGGAATTGTCCATGAGCCGACTTTCAATATTCAAAAGCTCTACTGCAAAATACAAAGAAATTTAAATACCATTATTCCATATACCATATCGATCAAGAAAACCAGGACACGATGTAGTCATATTGTTGAGAGTATAGATGTATGTTCTGTTATTGTCAAAGTGTTGTGTCTGTCATCAGACAGGAAAATGACCGTCGTAATCGAAGTTTGTTCGTCTTGCTTATTCTATCGGAGCAGATAAGTGGAAGGAAAAAGCATCATCTTCTCTGCAGAAAAAGAAAAGAAAAGAAGAAAAGATTAATCTTGAGTATGTGTGAGTAGTATAGACGATAATATCGTTCAATTGACGCGCGAGACTGAACAAAAGTCGATTCCATCTGGCAGAATAGATAATTGATGGGCTGGGGCACATGCAGATAGAAATGAGAAGAACTTCTCACTGTTTATAGCATCATCATCATCATCATCATAAAAAAGAGACAGACATGTCAGTTTACATTTTTTTCAATTAGACACCAACCAAGACCATGCAAACACAGACACTAGTTATGTTATGGATCATCAACAATATAGACAGAGCATTGATTTACATAGAAAAATTACCGATAAAAATTGATATCATAAGATATTACTAGTTACAGTAAATCTTTATGTTTCATCTTACGTTAATAGAATTTATTCTATTGAGTATATCGTTTCTATCGATCTATTCATGTTTACATAACTATCATTTTCTCACATAATTTCCTATGTAATGTAGAAATAACAAAAGTAATTCTTGTATTCTTATGTCTCGCCGTTTTGTTCGTGTTTATGTAAGTTATCGCTGCTGTTTTTTATTTATTTATTGTACAATACTCATCATTATAACAGTTGCTTGTTATCTTATACAACATTACAATTATTATGGAATTCTTTTGACACAACATTCATTATTTTCACAGACATATATACACAAAGAATTAATCATATAGTTCAAAACTCGAGTTTTATTCATATTCTTATGACGTAACAGTCGAATGGATTCTTCCAAGTAAAATAAAAGCAAGTTTCTTGGAAGAAAACGAAAATATTTTCGTTGCTGTGGTTGTATCGTCATGCCGTGAAACAAGTTAAAACGATAAATTTTTGTTTTTTTCTTAGTGTATTTACTCTTGCTTTCTGTCGCATCGTGTAAGAGAAGAAAAAAGAAACAGCAACAGCAACAGTCATTTTACCTTTCGACGACCAGCTTAAGTAAAAAAACGGAGTTGATCATAAACATTTGTTTTGGATGTAAATTTTTTTACTTTTAGAAACTAATATGGCAGGTGGCATCGGACAATGGTATTGGAATGCAGCTCCCAATCCATTTGGTAAAGATCAACCAGCTCAGTGGATTGCATATAGTTCAAACGATAATAAAACGATTGAAGACAGTTTTATAAAAAAAGCCACCAAAGTTGAACTCGAGAATCATTGCATATACTTTCATGAACGTATGCAAGTACACAAACAAGATTTCAACAGACAAAGACCCATTAAACGAGAAGAAAAAAAATAAAATTTCATTGAATATATACATTATTAAATGGTCTATAGACTTTTTTTGTATGAACTTTATTTTTTATACGGATTAATTTCATGTCTTTTGTATATTTTGCATTTCATCGATTAAGAACTTTATTTTTGTCATTCAAAAACAAAAACGTACGTAATAGATATAAGACTATTTTATTCTAGAATATATTTGTAGTTATTAAATTGAATACAATATAATCATCTGATCTTTTGAGAAATTAAATTTTTCATGGATTTAAAAAATTGAAATCGAACGTTTATTGGATTTACGTTTTTGTGTTGATACGTTTGGTCTATGGGAAATAATGATCTATTGTTTACAATAAATATAGATTGATAATTTATGTACCTTGCAGGGCCAATTTATCGAAATAATATCATCTGAATGTAACAACAACGATGCAAATAATCTTTAACTTTTCATTATATTTATAATTAATAAAAAATGTGGAAACTTCGGATTTCATCCGAAAGTTATGTATACTGCAAAAAGTGCATGGGATGTATGAGTCATTCTAGAATGTCTGAACACCAAAATTATCATGAGAAACTAGGCAATTTGATTTCTGGATGCAGTTTTTGTGCATTTTGAGACGTTTTTCAGGCGATGTTTCATCAGAAAGCTACGGTTTAGCTCAAAACTAATATCAGATTCGGAATTAGCGTTAAAAACTGAGTCGATTTATATATGTTGTGAATAAATCTGAGAAAATGTTTTTTTTTGAAAAATCCCTGTGCTCCCCCTCAGGGATGGCCTGGTCAAAAATGACAATTTTTTCGATAACTCAACCATTTCTTGACGGATTCTTCTCATCTTCGAACTCGACCGAGATATTCATGAGATTGAACTGTGTGGAAAATTTCATCACGGTCTGACTCTCCTTTCGCAAGTTATCGTGCCTACGGCCGGACGGCCGGCCGGACACACTGACCGATTCTAGTGTACTCACTTTTTGAGTACACAAAAAAACCTTTAACATGATGCATAAACTGAAATAAATCGTTTGAAAATTTCATTCTAAAATAGGCTGTGTCATATCAACTTGTATTGTACTTAAGAAAAATCGAAGTGAACTATCAATCAATGTCTTTATTCAAAACAAGGTTTTTCACATCAAGAAAGAAAACTTTTCTTTTTTCTTACAATTGTTCGGGATTCTTTTTCTTTATGTATATTAAAAGCTATCGCTAGTTCCCTAAAATAACAGTTAATTTGAAATATATTTTTCAACTATAACTCTCATTAATTGGTCGTATACTTACAAGACACAAACGAACAGTAAAAGCTCCTTGTGATATTTTCAGCATATTCATATTTTATTTACGTTAGTCTATTCACAAGTCTGATCGTCATTTTTGAGTATGTAGCAGAAATAGCATGACTAGAATCATCTAATACCAGATTTTCAATATACTATCTAGTTATTTAAGTAAAACAACTGAACAAGATATTTTTTAAGCATAGAATGAATAAGCAGATCATATGTAGAGATATAAATCGATCGCCTAAGTTACGTTACAGAATATTAAAAATAGATCAGTCAGAATGCAAACTTAGGAATTTAATTATTTTTTCCAAATAGGTTGCCTCTAGAAGAAATAAGTTGCTTTAACAGAGACTTTTGAACATTTTTCAAATTATGGAACCTACTTCTATGTAAATGTTCATGTTTTTGTCAAGAAGGTTGATATATTTAACATAATTTAATTCTCTTATTTTATTTTATTTTAAATTTTAAATAAGATAAAATAAAAGAAGAGAGTTAAATTATGTCAAATATAAATATTTATATAAAAAAATCTGATACCTGATCTATGGTTTTCAAAACGATGAATAACTCATGGAGGATCGTTTTAGCAGCATAAACACTTGGAAATCAATGAGGATCGAACTTCAATAACTTCAAATACAATGAGTTAAAATATTTGTGAAAATAATTTATTATTCTAGTCTACTTTTTATTCATATAGACTAGAAGTTTATTTTTGTTTGTTTCTCAATTGATGGAAAGAAGGCTACAGCTTGATTGCGGACATTTTATTCCTCCAATTAAGAGAAAACGTCCGCAAAGTAGAAACAGAGGGAGAGAAACAAAAATAGTCGCAGAGCGGAAAATGTCCGCAAAGCAGAATCGGGGCGAGAGGAGAGAAAAAAATGTCAGCATTATGGAATCAAGACAAGATTTATTAGGTGAAAAAAAATACAGAAAGATTATTTATGAAGNCTCTTCCCCCCGATTCTGCTTTGCGGACATTTTCCACTCTGCGACTATTTTTGTCTCTCTCCCCCTGTTTCTACTTTGCGGACGTTTTTTTCCAACAATTAAGAAAAAACGTCCGCAATCAAGAAGACGCGGGAAAGAAACAATCGTAACCGATTGAAACTGAAGAATACTTTTTCTGATTATTTTTTCAGAAAGAAAATTGTCCAATTCTTGTTTAATAAAGAACTTATTATAAAAATACGAAAGATTAATTATCATAATGAATCACGTAACAAAAAATGAATTTATTAGTACTCAAAATATTTTCATGCTTTTCAATAAACATGATCTGGTTATTTGTTAAAACAATGACTTTATCATTTGAAAAAATATTTCCTATCCCGTCTAGTTTTTCTCATATTATTAAAAAAAGAATACACAAAAATATTTCTTGTTTTTTTTCTTTCTCGAGCTTGTATTGTCAGCGCACAATGATATTTAATAAGATAGCTGCATATAAATTTCTATGATAGAATAACGGTGAATAATAAAAAAGATGTTTTCTTGTTCTTATCACCATCCCATTCCACCTACTCCTTCGAATAGCTTATTAAAACATTTACTTCCAGGTCGATTAAAATGACCATAGGGATCGGTTTTTGATAATAATTGTAAACAAACCCAACAAAAGTAAGAATGACATTTAATACAAGTCATCTTATTACAGCCTTCCAATTTCTTAAGAGAAATAAAATGATGAAACAACAGATCCATGGAGAATAATGACATAGAAAGATTAATACATACATCAACATATATTGAACATTGAGGACACTGTCTAGCAGTTTGTTTAATTGTTTCCATGGATGCCATATCATCCATAAGACGATTAAAAATTTTACCGTATCTTTGTTCAAGTGCTAATCGTTCTTCGGGTGTTGCATTTTGATATTCTTTATAAATATCCTTCAATTTATCTATAACAAAAAAAAGAAAAGAACAAAAAATTAGACAATTGTCGATTGTCTTTTAAGTTCAATAACATACTTTCAGAATATTGACATGGATTAACACCATGAAATGTTTTTCCACATAAAGTACAAAATACAAAAGAACATGTTGCACATTCGCCTAATGTATTTTTAAGATAATCATCCGTTCCTTTTGTTACAATAACAGGCTTTTCACAACGAGGACAATAAATAATATCATCCATTGAATCAATAGATAATTGAAATAAAAGACGGTCATAACGATGAAATACTTGTTTATCAACACATGACGCTATTTGTGCGGGTGTTAATTCAACATTACATGATGGATTGATTGGACATGTTATATGTTTAACTTGTCCAGCAAGAATCCTTGTTTCTAGATACGATTTAATACACGGTTTACATGCTTCTCCTGAACATGCATAACATAAAAAACAATCAGTACCAGCAACTTCATCGACACAAACTGGACAAGTTATGATAGTACGTGAAAGAATGACTATTTTTTTTTCACGTTCATAATTATGAATGGTTGCTGCGACTTGTGCAGAAGTTAATTGAGGTTTTATTGATTCAGTTATTATTGATGGAAATGATAGCTGTAAATCAAGTGTTGTTGTCATATTAAGCCATTCAAGTGTTTGTGCGCTTAATGATGAATACCAGAGAAATAGAATTGGCTCATTGCTATTATCCAACCAAATATTATTTAAATTTTCTGATAGTACTTGTAACTGATAATCGAAAAAAGAAGAAGAAAATAAGACTTCTGATTAAGTAAAAATAGATTTTGCACTGCATAAGTCTATACAAAAAAATTATTCTTAATTCTTTTTATTGATGTCTATGTTTTATTTACACTTGTGAATCATGTAATTGGAAATGACCGCTATGAAAATATTTCTTTTACTGTTTGAAGATGATTTTGATCAAAAAAAGGTCCTTGATCTCAATCTAACTATAGACAATCACTCAGAATTCAATTTGTATGTATGTTTGAAATATGATATCTCAAACATCGAATGCTAATTAAATTGTGACCGTATACAATTATGTAAACATTTTAAGTTCCAGGTACTTCATCTTAAAAAGAGAATCTACTAGAATATCATTAATAAAAGTCAGAACTTATTTAAAGTAATGTTTGTACTCTTAAAAATACCGATGTATTATTTGAACATCAGACATGCAACATTAAAAGATTCTAAGAAATATGCTTACTGATGTTATTCTGATTTGATAGAATATGATTTTTCTGAAAAAATTGAATTTCAATCGAGAATTTCCGATTATACTTCAGTTAAAATCATTATATATTAGATATTTATTGTGAACTCGATTGATATGAAATTGTATCAGATTTCGTACATAAACTTAGGCATGACAGAAAGTGGATCAAATGTTAAATTTATTACTGATAATTTATTTTCATCAAATCAACCTGAAAGTTTTCTATGATAATTAACAACTGAAACATCGATTTCAAAGATAAAATCAAGTTTAATATCGTTATGATCTTAAAAATCTAATGATATTTTTCTTAACTCCTTGTTCATGATAATTATGATCTTTTATTGTCTTATGATTAGAGATAACCACAAGAAAGAGCAATCTAAATCGCTTTAAGGAATATCAGCGAAGTACGCAAGTAGAAAATACTAATAGATAACAATTTGAAATAGAATTAAAGATGACTAAAATTTGCAATATTTACATGACAGAAAAAAACAAATTATAAATTTTACCTGTTCATCCGTCATCCAAATACATTCAAGTTGAAAACATGGTGATGAAATCGAAGGATAATCGTTTGGTAGGGTAAAACGAAGAAATATTGGTGGTAAATATTCAACATGACGACGGTGATCTATTTAACATAATGAGAAAGATAATGGTCAGAAAATACAATAATTCTATTTTATACTCGGATAATATTCAATATGAAATTGGTCAGGTAATGTCACTTCAATGACTATAGTACCATGTGTTTTTTCTGTTGCGATAGATGCTTTGGTCATTTCAAATGTTGTTTCATCGAGAATACTGCCTAAAGCATCGAGTTCATCTGATTGTATTTCAGAATCAGCAGTTGACATGATCAACAATCTTGAAAAAGCGAGTAAACTCTTTTATTACAACCTTCCGTTCTTGTAAAATTTTATAAGTGAGTCATGAGATTCAAAATAATCGCTCTTTTATTATTGTCAAAAATAAAATTTCAATAGGAAAAACGTTTTTTATTAGTTTTTGTTTGTTTTAGATACATTGAAAATTTGCGTTGCTAGCATTTATTCCATGTAGAAATAGCATAGTGTTGTTATATAAATATTTCATCTAAGCAAACAGAAACAAAGTAATTTATTAGATATTTAAAAACAATCACACGAAAAGTAAATTTAACCTACTTGCAACTTCTTCGATGTGACTTTAGATAATTTTGATTTCTTGGTTATTGACTAAAACATTAAAAAAAAGAAAGTCGATAATGATTTCTATGACAATAGTGTGTGAAATAATTTGTTTAGTATGAGAAAAATTTTGTTGGCGAAACTGTTCTTTTCTATCGAAAGAAAGCGAATTAATTCAGTGGCTTTTCAATTCGTCATCGTAGGAACATACAACAAAGCTTATCTAGCTGTTACTATCGATATAATCCTACGGAAAAGGATGAGTGATGTCAAAAGCAAAGATACCACAACAGAATAAATAGATTGAATCTTTGATTAAGTAAATAATATTTATCATCGAAAAATGTGATGTAGGATAAAATTATAGAACATAAAAAGTCTGATGAAATTCATACCAATGAGTAGAGACAAAGAAAATTAAATAACGAGATCTTTGGTTTTAAATATTATCCTACTAGATCAATAGTGAAGAAATTAGTCTAATATTTTACAACCGAATTCACTACTCCAGTTAGATTCTGACGAAACAGTAACTTTAAGAAAAGAACTGAGATGATGCATCGACGAAAGACAATCTTTTTCGGAAAAAATGAATAGCGAGATAATTAATATTAACTAGACAAGAGAAGTATAGGCAGTAAAATGAAGTCGAATAAGTTATAATCTCGAAGATAAAATGAGGAAAATAATCAGATCAAATGAAAATTCTCGTGATAAAATTCATGGTGAGAATATTTATTGATGTTTTAGGTAAGAAACATTGATAGATAGTGAAAGTAACAATACACTTTAGCACTAGACATCGTTCTTGTAACGTATGAAAATGATTAGATTTTGTTATTGTGTATTTTTTTGGAAGGTATAAAAAAAGATATGCTACTACAAAAGATAATTCATTTACCGAGTTGTTCAAAATTTATTTGGTGTCATTCCTTCAGACGTTAAGCAAAAATATTCTAAGCATTATTCATTGAAATACTAATTTGGTCGGATTCAGTGATATTAGCACGCTTGTTGAGTCATTTTTTCTACACCCAAGTACGATCGATTGACATCAACATAACAGTAAAGAAGTCACTTATGATTATGATACGTTCTAAAATTAATATAATTAAAATAGAAAATCGATACATATTTATTAAGTATGAGCAAATAAGATAATAATATTTTGTTAGTTATTCAATTTCTACCACCTAAGCTTTACTGCTGTTGCCAAAAGAAATAATGAAAACTCTAAACAAACTAATTGTATTGTCAATTGGTCATCTAATCATGCCATTGTCGACCAACATAAAAAGCAGTGACTTCAGGTAATATTGTAATAATTTTAAACAAGTAAACAATAATCTTATAGACTATAGGGTTGAACATTCCTGCGTCGAGTTAAGTTGACTATTCGGAAACAGTAAAAATTAGAAAACATAATTTCGAATAACCGAGCCTTCCATCAAACTGAAAACGATAATGACACATTTCGAAATAAACTTCCTATAAATTTAATCATAACATAAAAATATCTTTTTTAATCAGAATATCTTTAGCATTCGATTTTATTCTATTTCTTCTCATTAAAAACTAGATTCATGGATATGGATTGAAAAATCTTTTCATAAACACGACGTCAGTCTATGCCATTTTTTCATTTTGAATACATGATTCAAACGAATATAAACGTAAAATCTTCATTGAAAAATCAATCAGAAAAAAATTCAATGTTACTTACATCATAACTGTTAGATTGCTTAATAAAAGAATCAAACCATGGTCCAATTAATAGTTCATAGTTATTTGTATGACATATTTGTCGTTCTTGTTGATAATTCAAAATAAAAAAAAACATCATTATCATTATTTGAAATAGTCTGACTATGATATAATCGAAATAATAGTCATTCTCGTTGATTGTTTCCAATTATTGTTGTCACAGTCCTGCTTTTTCTTGATTGAGTACAGTTTTTATGTGAGTAATATGTGTACAGACTAGTAACAGCAACAAGCCAATGCAGAACCGATTAAAGATAAAACATGATTGGCTGCTCATCCCGTAGGCAGGAAAAAAATAGTCAAATTTGGTCAGTAGATGTCAATATTCTATTAGAACCCTACACAAATAAAATGAAAAAGAAACAGCGGATATTAGTATTATAGTGTAAGATTTCATACTTGACCAAAGCGAAAATGTTCCGAAAGAAGTGTCTAAAGCTCGGCATGCAATACATCAGAGTTTTTTTCAGTTTGCAACTTTTTTGATTACATTAAGTGTCTAGCTGGAAATGAACAATATGAGAAAGACTTCTGCTTCCAGAAAAGTGATGGCTCATTTATGAATTCATCTAAGAATGTTTCTGATGACCACTGATAATAATCAGTCAAAACAAGTAGCTAGAATTTAAACTTGATTAGAGTTTTCCTAGTCATTTAGTTTCATTGATATATAAAACACATTGTGATGTTAAAAATCTCGTGTTGCATATTATCATGACCGAAGACAGATGATGTATCATCAGCCAATTGTTCCATCATATTTATTGATTATCGTCGCTTTATCAGACTCATAAACGCAATGGGTTTTCGGAATATATATAACGTTTGCTATCAGAATCAAATGATCAATACAATGATATTATTAATAGTGATTGTTTTTCTTCTCCCTTGTATTGGTACATCAAGAGCAACTTTATGTCCATTAGTTTTTGCTCAAAAGGATTTTAACATAACCGAAGTCTGATATTTTTCACGTTACAAGAACTGTTTTTGATATCGTTGTTATTGTATTTCCGAATTTTAGTATGCAGGTCTTTGGTACGAAGCATATCGACACGATGCCAATGAAGTAGATACCAAATGTAAAAACGGAACCTACACGGTTAATTCTAATGGAACAATGGATGTACTGAGTGAGGGTCTAAATAAACTCACAGGTTACTACAGCAATCAAGGTTCAGCCATACCGAAGAGGCTCTCAGAACCAGCTGCTTTTCTTATCCACGATAAAAATCCAAGTAACAATTTGAGATTATTTTTCACCTAAATCGATCAGTACGATTTTGCCTCTAAATAGCAAAAACAGTGAAATACAATATTATTCAAACCAATTATCAGCAATATTCATTGATTTATTCATGTGATTACGTTCCTATTATAGGCATACGATTTGAACATATCTGGTTTTTATCGTGAGTTCGAATTTGAATGCTGTTTTGTTTCTAGATGTATAATCATGCTGTTATTTCTTTCTTACAGGCGAAATAAAACTTTTCCAGAACCCATTCTCGATGAGTTCAAAAAGGTTCTAAAACACATTCATGTCGAATCCAGTGGTATCGAGTCAACGCCACAAGATTGCTGAAAATAAAATAATGATAGATTATATTATTTCTGTCACTCACTCACTCACTCTCTCTCTCTCTGCTATCTTACGCAATTTCAAATTAAAAAATCTATGGAAAAATGACTCATTTCATAAATCGTTTCTAATAAAAATTCTTGTTCGAAACATTGTGAAGTAGTTGATGAAAAAATTGTAATGAAAACCAGTAGAATTATTCATATAGTTCTCCTATCTCGTTTCCCTAAGTTTTTTCTCTCACTATTTTCAAGATATCACAAAAAAAGAGGAAAAGATAATATAGAATCCTGAACGATTCTAAAAACTAAATTGGAAGTCTTAAAACTGGATTATTGTTTTTATTAACCTTCAGCTTTTTACGAAAAGAAGCTTCTTGTCGTAGAAATAGTTCTAAATAAATTTTCAGCTTGAGAATCATTCAAAGAATGTCGCTAACCGATTGTTAGCATGACTCATGCAATTGTGTATGATTTACTGTGTTCGGTGTAATTACGCAATGCGTCTGAAAACACACTGAAATATCACTTGATCAAAGCCAACAAATAGATTCTCATTTGTAAATTACAGCATGCGACGAGACGGTCAGTATGGTACCAACAAAACCATTCGATACTGTAAAGAATGCTCCAGAGAGTCATCAAATAATTCTTCTTCTGGTGAAGTTTCTATGAACAAAAGAAATCGTTGGCAATTGACCGAACTATTGAAAAAATATAGTCAATCACCAGATAATACCAAGAAAATAGTTTTACGACGTAAATATACTTTCCAGCAGTACAACGGCTATACATGGTCACCACGAAGGAAGATGACCCCACCAAGACATACTACTTTCGCTGATAAGCCCGATTTCATCTATCAACCTTATGTAAAATTTCTTAAAGTCAATCACGATGTTTTCAATTTTGCTCTCTTCAATGTATCACAATTCTTGAGCGACGTAAATAACCTTGACCAACTACTTGATATTCGTTCACGTGACATCACTGTGACGCTAATATATTTTTTAGATGGTTCGCAACATTCTTTCTCGTTTGATTGGCTTAATGCTAGACGACATGCTAATGGTGGTTACGTAGCCGATTATTGTATGCTCTGTACAGGAGATTATTGTCCTTTCGGACCCAAAATTCGTGGACAATCGGCATCAGACTCGAGATTGAAAGAAGTCTTAATTTTGACTAAACCAAACCAACAGCGAGGGCAATGTGGTTGCTGCTCTAGGCGAAATTGGGTTCCGTCATCTTTCTTCCACGAGAAATCGTATTAAGACGTACGAAGTCACATAAAACTTCAACGAAGAGAAAGAATTAGATTAACTAAGACAGTAATTGAGTCCAGAAAGTTGTAGCAATGAAATGTTTTTTTTTGTAGACCTATATCGAACTATAAATATGTCTCGCTTTGTTGTCAAATTCTATTACTAAATTTAAAAAAAAAAAGTAACACGTTTTATAATTAGAATGTTATTGATTGCTTATAATCAATCTGGAATGATTGTTTCTTTTATATTACTATTGTTTGTATTAATATACTTTCGTTTTATTGCTAAAACTGATTGTCAACAGAATTATTGAATCATATCATGTCACAAACAGGGAAACGAAGCTTATAACTAAATTTCTGTTATTACGCATACTTCGATTTGTTTCAGCAAGAGTTCACTAAATCCTTTTATTATGCTTGATAAAAGCGCAATAGGATCTTCTCTGTTACGCCTGTAAAGATTCAGAAAGCATTAGGATTCAATATAGGATCTCGTTAGATTTCTTCAAGAATTGAGAAGAGTTTAGAATAAGACTGAAATGATTCAAACAGGATTCATATTTATACTCTTATTAAGATAGATGTTCATCGGGATACTTTTTGTCACATCCTTGAATTTTTTATCAATACGTGTTCCAAATCCAAACGCTCAACAAGTGATCACTATGAAAAATGTGAATGGATTCCCCGATAAAAATGAATACAGTGCTTTGTAAGATTATAGGAAGAAACATTATAGTAAGATGCGTAAGGAAAATTGAGTAGGAACATAGAAATTGATCAAGGAAAGAGATTAAGTAGCTGATTTCGATGAATTGAATCATTGTGGGAGTTACAGAATCTCAGGCTCTCCAAAAAAATTTAACAATATGTACTTTATTGACTTCAAGTGGGCTCAACTTTTTTTCGAGTCGAATTTTCTAGCTTCGATATTGAAATAAAGACATAATAAAAAGAACATAGTTGTAGCAATCATAACATCAGTGTAGATGAATAAATTGGTTCAAGTAAGGTGGCTTTGCATTGAAATTCAAAAGAAATATTGACGATGAAACCAAAGTTAGATTCCAATTCGGAACAATTCCAAAGCATGCATTTTCTTTCAATGTAGCACTCTTTAATTTTGATTTTTCAAATCCACACGCGTAAAGATCTCACTCAAAGTTGGTTGTACACAAAGTTACGCGATTTCGACGGGAATAATTTTAGAAGACATGGATTTTACAGAATATTCATGCATGAAACAATATCTATTACAAAGTGTCTATAAGGTACTGTACTAACATCTCGCACAGAAGTCAACCACTAATTCTGAAACTGAATAGACAATCTAGTTTGCCTGAGACTTTCATATGCGTTAAGTCTCAGAGCTAAAGCTCGACATTTTGTTTGACCAGACAGGTCGAATCCCACACAAACGTCTAGATATTCTTTCGAGGTTTTTTGTAACCTGTAGATTCTTCACTTGTCAGTAAGATCTAAACTCAAAATATATATTATGTGTCGAAACGGTCAATCGTCAGTTTAAGAAAGTTCTATACTGGCAACAGTATTTTTAAGCAATCAATGAACATTCATATTCTTCGCACATCGATTGTTTTGAAATTGTTCAAAGTTGTTGGCTGACATATTTAGAAAGATACGTTATGCATTCTGCTATTTTTCGTGTCAAGAAGCTTGTTAGATTTTGAAAAGATTGAATACATACACCATTCTCTAAGCTATACATCTTATAGATAGGAAAATATTATAAATCTGATCAACCTATCGTCAATCAATATTTCTAGTAGCTGTAGTTTGTAAAATTTGAAGACGTAACTGAAGTTGTTTTTAGTCGTCAGAGTGAGCCCTAGGAAATAGATAAATAATATGACAAGTACAAACGTCATAACTAAATAAGTCGCTTGAACGCAACATCTGCTTACAAAAATGATAGTTCTTATTAAAAAAAAACGAATGACCATGAATAAAATTGTAGTATAGTGATAGAACAATTTATTATTGGAACAAATCAAAATTAGAATAGAAAACAAATGTGCTGCTTTATTTTTGTTTTGAAACTCTGTCAATTTAGACGGCATTGTAAGAAAAGAAATGCTAGTACTCAGTATAGAAAAAGAAAGCTATTTTGTCTTGTTGTTTTTTAAACTTTTTCTTGTGACAATGCTATAGAAAGTGTTTAATAATCCAACAATTATAATTCGTGCTAAACCAATTGTTAAGCATTGAGATATGAGCTCTAATATACTGGTAATCGGTTGAGCACCACTAGTTAAACATTCCAATAGAAATCCATTTATACCAAACCAACATGAAAATGAACCTTTCTGTGTGGATATGATGATTTTTTTTGCTACGTCTGGAGCTGATACAACACCTGATGTATCATTAATTAATTGTGTTTCTATTGGCATTGTTTTCTTTTCTTCAGCAAACCCTGGTGTATCTGTATCAGGTGGATAAGCAACAGTAACATATATATTATCACGGACTAATTCCATTTGTAAGGATTCAGCTAAACCTTTTAACGCAAATTTTGTTGAACAATAAGATGTATAACCATATACACCAATCTGGCCAGCTTGAGAAGAAACAAGAACTATACGACCCGAACCATGTTGACGCATTGATGCAAGACATGCTTTTGTACAAAAAACAACACCCAAATAATTAATGCGAACTAAAAAATAAGAATAAATTTAATTACCGACTGAATCAACACGTTCTTAAAGAAATTCATGGATGAAAATGTCCATGGGTTTTATATGTTCATAGATAGTAAAAAATATCAATACATGCTATCAGTAAAAGATCTTCTTTCGATATATTAAATTGATGAGAAATTGCACTAGTAGATAGATATATTTATTTACCCATTTTTTCAAAATCATCTGCTGTTGTTTCTTCGAATGTTCTGGCATAAAAAATGCCAGCATTATTGATTAGAATACTAACTGGTCGATTACCATGATATTGACAAGCTTGCTGAATTGCTTTCTCGACATCTGCATACGATTGACCAACATCAACAGAAAGGCAACAAAGTCGTTCCTTATTATCAGGAGCTATATCTTGTTGACATTCATCGAGACGTTGTTGATTCCGTGCTAAAATAGTTACACGCGCTTGATGTTCATTTAATAGTTGTCTAGCTAATTCTTTTCCAATTCCACTGGAACCACCTGTAATAACAACATGAACATCACGAAGGTTCAAAAGACATTCTGGTCGATAAACAGGACGAAGTAAATATAATAAAACAAAGAAAATGAAAATAACGATAGCAGCACAAATAATAATCCACATCTTCTAATCAAATCTAAAACAACAATTTTCATGAGTGATAAAGATACGAAATTTCTTTGAGTATGAAAAAGAATCGATTTGTGTACAGTGAAGAATATGTTCTTATAGCAAAAGTATTCATGAGATTATACTTAACTATTACATTTCGATGGTAAACATATTTTAGACGAGTATTGTTCCTCTCATTATCTTTAGCATTGTTTAATCTCAGATTACTATTGATAATATTCAAGTTTCAAATAAATACTATTGGCGATAACATTTATCATATGCGGTAATTGAACACACTCTTGTCATTATTTTTTTATCTAGAAAATAAAAAAGCATAAAATGTTTTAAAAATAAATATCAAGTACAATACTAAAAAAATCTTCATTATTATTCATGAATAGCACATGAGTTCTGTGAATAGAAAAATAGAAGTATATTAACAACAAATGAATGTTAAAACTAATCAAGTGTATTCGTTCGAGGATATTTACAAGATAATAATTCAGAAGTAAGATCACCGGCGTCCTATGAAAATAAATCAGAAAATAATTGAAATACAGAATGTCTATTGATACATTTTAATCAAAAGAGTATTATCTGAGCTGACAAACAACTAGGTAAATACTAGATTCGATTATTTCTCAATCATAACCTTATTGATTATCTGTTGTCTAAAATAAACTCTGATATCAGTAGAAATAGTTAATTCTATATAGAAACACAGAAAAATCACTTGTCAAATGAAGAGCAGTTGATTTATACTCTACGATAATAATGGATACTGATTTGAAATGTATGTATGTATAGTAGTTATTATCCTACGATTTAAAGATTATATGAGCGAAAAAAAAATCGTCAATGAAAAAAACTGCTGAAGTTGATCTCAAATTCATCACGCCTTTTTAATTTTTTTGAAAATCAGTGAAAAAACATTTTTCACAATAGAGCTATGTCTGCGATATCGAATCTTGGAACTTTAACGAATCAATACTATTTAAGCTTTGAGTTCAATTTATCATAGACATTTTTAAAAAGTGTAACTATCGGGTTTGTCATACTGTAGCATTATGATTGTTTCAAAAATGATATCTCTATATAGATCTCATAGTGTAATGTAGTTCTTCAAAGAAAAAGCCCTATTTTTATTCTTACATCAGTACTTTTGGATCGTTTTTCTTTCTTATGATTTTCCCAATAGAAACGAATATGTTGAATAATAGTGAACATTTTATCAATAAAAACTTGAACACGATTTACATCCTCTTGTTTAACATCATTTTGGCAACATGTTCGTTGTACATATGGAATAATAACATTTTTCAATTCATCAAGACAATTATTAACAACTGTTTGACTAGTCGATGGGATTGACAGTGTCACTGTTAGTTCATATCGATATTCGTTTACACGATTAACTAAAGAATCTAATAATGATCGAATTATGATTTGATGTTCATTGATATGATGTAAACATAATGATCGTTGACAATGTGGACATGTTACATAAATTCGTTGACGACAAGTGTAAGATTGTTCATCATCATTTGATATATGTTCACAAAAATGAGACCGTGGTGATGGAATTTGACGAAGACCTTTCCCAACCGATGATACACGCATCTTGTTTTTCTTTAGTAAACGCAAGAAAGTTTTTTCATAAAAAAAAGAGCAAATAAAAACATGTATTATACCAGAGAGAATTACGAATTAATTGAAACATCAAAAGATGGCGCTATGCTTTGTACAACCGTTGTTGATGCTTGAATATTTTTATGCCATATGTAATTTATTACAAACTTGTATTTCTCATAAACGAAAAAATGTTCTCATCTTAAATTTAACGATATAACGAATTACAGCTCTTAATAAGAATCTCACATAAATGTTTTTTAGGTGCATAGTTTTTAACCTTGAAGTATCTTTTAAAAAATCTTGTGTAATATTTCAAATTGTTTTTGATCTCCCATCGGTATGAACAATGATCAAAATACATTACATGCCTCTGGTCGCAGAAATACTGGTGTATATTTTATAAGAATCTTCTTTGATCGTTTTGTGTGAATCTAAATAGACGGATAAAAACACGTGTAGGTTTTTTTCTTATTTCATAGATCGTTTTATAGCAATGATAAAGCATACAGTCAGTATCTCCATAATCAACAGAAGAACCAATTATTTTCTGTTTATAATTACAACATGTGTCAATTAAATATAGTATCATCTGGTCGAAAAACAAGTCGCAACCAAATTTATTCATTCTTCAATTTTTCCAAGTTACTAGCAAACCTACAAACAGATCATAGAATAGAACAATTAATATATATTGTGTGCTTTTCAAAGTGCACACTTAGGTGCTGTACAGAAACAATCAACAATAGTTCTCGCTGAAATGGTACTCTACTGAACGGTATTAATATCAAGAATTTCCGAGCCTGTAGTCTTTCTGATATTACTACATACAAAAATACTCGCTACGATTAAATCACTGACGTGAGAGTTAATTAAGCGTGACTCTTCTGAATAATTTTTGATCCGTTCAGTTTATACATATAAAAAGGGTTAAAATAAAATTCATATTTATGTATTTGGACTCGTACTTTGAATCAAAAACGAATTCTGAAAACTACTTGAAATAGCTGAAAACTGAATGAATATTTTCTATAATTACTTTTGTACCTTCACAAATGTTTATAAAATCAAACAATGAGTTCACATACCTATATAATATGATATAAGAGAAGTTACAAGTCATAACACGCTTAATTGCAGAGCTACGAAGTCTAATTTTAATAGTTACTGCCAAAGAATATTTTTTTCTATTAATGAAACATAATTATGTCGCTCAGAAAAGAGAAAGGAACGAAAATAAATAATTCAAAGCAATGGTTTATATACTATTGAGTATATAGAACTAGAACTCTGCAAGCCCCTTCTTATGATGATAGTAGTAGCTAAATCAGTAAAATTTAAGTTTCATCAATTAGAAAAATATACATTAGGAAAACTGATAAACTGCAATAGTTTTCGTTTGCATGTAGAAGAATAGATAGATAATAGTACTGTTGCACAACTAATCACCTTAGACATTATATAAAAAAAAGGCTACTAAATGAATTAAGTCACTGTAAAGAAAATAGTTTCAATCGTGCATGGACGATTGAGAATCCGTCAGACCAGTATCTTGAAAAACGGGCGATGTGACCTACAAATAAGTTCATTTGATGTTCAATAGAGTTTTGCCTACAGTTCGACTCGAATGATGTATCTCTAGCTAATATTTTTTTGGACATCGGTTCTTAGATTGGCTGTTGCAATTTTAATGACTTTCATATTATATCACAATCATTAAAGTTAGATACAATAGTAACCGTCATGAATGCATCTACCTTATAAATAGTATTGTCAATAGCTTCATTTATTCTTTATTATCAATTTTTTGTTCGATAGTCTATTCAAGATTTTACTATTACGCATAGAATATAATTGTAATTTATTTTATTTTATTAAAAATAGATTTGTGCATCAGACGAACGAAAAAAAGTTCTTTGAAAGCGTCACTCTAATCCACTTGTGTTAAAATATTTTAAAATAAAATGAACTGGAAAGTGTTTTGTTTTTATTAATGCACAAGATACAATAGAAGTTGAAAAGAAATGTAATCATTAATTGTTGAACAAAATTTGAATATATCTACTTCATTCAGACGTATGCACATGATTCTTTACAATTTATTTAGATGAAATAATTAATTATTCTAGTGATATTTGAAAACTGAAATATTTAGATTTCTGATGCTGAATTCAACTAGAACAAAGCTCAATCTAAATTATTATAAACGTTCTTTTTTCTAATTTCAATTTCTAGAAAGAACATGTTTGATAAAAGTCGAAAGTATTCTTTGATGTTATATCAATGAAATAGAAACATATTTCACAATAAAGATATCTCAATAACGATCAAATTTGAATGAACAGAATATTCAATGTATTTAAAAAACGATATCTTAACCAATTTTATATGGATGGTAAGATCGAGACGTACTCTCAAGTTGAATTTAAAATTTGTTCAGGCAATATGACAGCCCAAAATTTTACCAGAAAAAGAGAATTTCGATGCTTTTCACCACATTGTCTTGAAAGAAAAGCTGCATTGTACCTTTCTCAAATGTGAAGGGGAGTAAATCAAAGTTTAGTTAAATAAATTGCAGACAATTGATATTTGAACAGCAAAGCACTTTTCTCATATGTTTTATGTAAAATTTCTAGTTTAGACTAAAATATATACAAACAAGGAATGTCTGACTATCGATTCAAGAGCAATAATCTTGCGTGATTCAATCATTGTAATATCATTTAATTAGCGTGTCTATGAAAATCTTTTATTATACCTCTAAACAAGTTGACTTTGAATTAAACGAAATTTCATTACCTAAACTATCTGTCAATGAACCCTCCTCATACAGACATTTGAGACACGTGATATTTTTGGTTAAAAAAAGATAATTAACTGTATGAAAACCAAAGTCTGGTTTCTGTCATAGTGAAGTCATTATCGCTTTGATAATTTTGAATCTAGTCTCTACCAAATTAGAATGTTGATTTTCGCTTAAAACTTTCTGACTAAAAAACTGAATTCTACTCTTTTTTTGGAATAAACTTAAATGTTTATCGAATCCTAATAGTGAGTGTAATCTGTGCATATGAAATGATAAAATGTTCTTGTTGTATGTCTTATACGCATGTGTGTGTGTCAATATTAATCACAGTTTTTCGCTGATATATCCATTCATTCTTACTTTCATAATCATAATCATCATCTATCTCTTTTTCCTTCCCACATATCAGTCGCAGTTGGGCGTAGGATAAGCACAACTAGTGATATTTATTAGTTCGGTAAAAAATAATCAACGTGAGTTGTAATAGAGCTACTCATCGAACGCATCTTACGTTTTGTGTTGTCAATGACTTTCTTTTTATCTCGAGATTAGTAATTAAGTATTTTGTAATATTAATATTAATTATAGAAAAAAATAGAGAAAAGGTTCTGGATAAAAGATGAATTGAATTCATTGAATTAAAATATTATATTTATTATGAAGAAGAATAGCGAAAGAATTTTTTCTCATCTAATTTTATTATTTCATAAGCATTTATTCTTATATTTCTATTACTATTTTACTTTCTCATTCCCGACGCATATTTATATATATATATATCTCATTGAAGTTATTTATCATCTGACAAGAAAACTATTTAGTTTTAGCAGATTTGAATAGGATCATATAGAGCAATATTCTTTATCTTATAACTGAAGCATTTATTTATCCCAACTGTTCAATTGACTATTATTTTCTGTTCTAGTATCATCATGTATTTCGTGCGTTCAACGCCAATAATAGTGACTTTACTTTTGATTATTACACTGATTGAAGCAAAGCCAACATATCGATCATTATCATCACGTAATATCAAAGATCGTATCAAATATTTTCTGAATTTAACTGGAGTTGAAAATGAGTATGCTCGATTTTTAAACTTTTTAAACATCTATCCACCAACAGATAATGTTAAAATGAGATCATTTTATAATGAACTGTTTTCAATCAATGCCTATTTGTCTGATCTCACTCGATCATATGCAAAATATTATGCATTAGATGAAATTAATGAACTAATCATTTTTTATTCCAGTTCAGTTGGTCAAAAATTAATTCAAGCCAATAGTGAATTAAATCGACGAATGGAAGATATTATGTTAACTAAGATTAGTGATTATATTTTTACGTCCTCTGAACATGGTTTTAGCATTCCTCTTTGACAATTTTAATAAAAATCGGACATTTTCTATGAGTTTCCGTTCCTATTTTGAAAATTTCGAAATAAACGAATGGCAATGATCACCATTAAATATAAATATATCGATTAGATTGCTCGATGTTTATCAAAATTTATTCGAATAGAAAGGAATACATTCTTAGTGATCATGCAAATCTACAGATCGACATAAGTGAGAATTTTTAATATTTGCATCCTGGAAGGTCTCAATTGTTAAATTTAGTCAGAATGCTAACGTAGTCAAATATCGACAAAGGTTTATTTTTACATTCAACTGTAATCCTTGTTTCTTGTTGACATCTTTTAAAGGCGATAATCTTTTTTTTTTAAAGTTTATTCCGCTCTATATGCTTTTACAACAATATCAATTTTTTATTCATTTCATTTGACTAATATCGTTGTGAAACAAGGATATTTAATGAATGTTATCTACTAAATTAAAACCATTAAGATATGAACAAGCAATGATTGGTCTCAAACGAGAAGAAATCGCAGTATCTAAATATTTTGACTTGAAGACAACATGATGATGTGCACTCGCCCATATTGGTGTCTTTTCCTTTTTTTTAGAGTCAATCTGATCGTGTTATAAATAGAATAACAGTTCACGATTACATGGACAATTTTGTTTTGCTAAATTGTACAGATTTTCAGTCAGCTGAATAGAAGATATAAATTAAGGCATTCTTTACGGTATAGCCTACAAATTTCTATTTATTCATACTAACAAGCTCTACTAGAACCGGTTTGATGGGGAGGAACGGTTAAGATGACAACGGATCCAAACTTATTATGAAAGCTGTTCCATTCGAACTTCATATGCATATTGCAAACATTCAATGAAAATTATGTTTTGAATTTGAAATATCAATTTATATTTCATGGATCGTTCAGTCTTTATCTTGATGATAATTTCTCTATGATCAATCACACCATATTTGATCGAGCTTATGAAGTGCTAGAAATCGAACTAGTTCGTGCAACTGAAACAGATACTGTACGAATTCCAAGCAAAATAATAAAAGTTTAACTAAGCACAGATGTCATATTGAAAATGAGTAGAAAAACATTTGATCGGCGAAGGAAAGCTTCGAATTTTTGCTGAGAATTATTTTTCTAACCAAATTTTCACATGAACTCCCCTTACCGAATGTGTAGAAAAATAAATTTGATTAGACAACTCATTGTGATAATGAAAGTGTAAATTATGAACTTGTCAGATGGTATTATTAGACTATAAAAAACAGATGACTTGATAATAGAATAGTTGTGTTGATTATAGTGATTTTTTTAGACATTCAATGAAGAACAACATACGTGCAAATTTCACCTGAAAAGAAATTAAAACATACGTATGTTTCAGTCAACTCACCTTTTCTATTTAATCCCAATAACAGATATTTAGTTGAAGATAAAATGCGTATTCTTTAGCTTTGAAATTATTGAGTATCAGTCGAAGAGATTGACCACTGGATTTCAAAAATAGTTCACTATTGGTTTTGATATCTAGCCCACTTTTTTCATCTCATAAGAACTAGTTTAATTTGTAGCACTTGAACAACTGTTTGAATGATGAAATGTTAATGTAGTTTTATTAAAATGGCAACTACCGTGTACGGTTATATCATGAAAATGTAGTTCAAATAGAAGAACTATCGAAGTAAATTTCAGTTCTTTTTCACTTTCTTTTCTATCAACACATGTTGCAGTGAACTATTATATTATCACTTGTAATAGTTTATATATTTTTCTTTGCCAGTAAAAATTAATTGACAGCTGCTATCAGATTACCCCACTTCACATTCATCTTATTCGACCGTCTGTATTCGATATTGAATAAAAAAAAAGATTGTTCGTCATTGTTTTTTCTTCTTCTCTCTTTCAAATTTTATACATAGCGGTCAATCGAGTCTATTGTTATATAAATAGCTGACATCGCCAATATGACCACAGTTGCTGATAACAAGATACATCGTCGGTTAATATTTTCGAGAGAGTGAAAAAAAATGAGCAGTGACGATGAAACATATGAGGAAGAGAGGTTTCAATGTGAACATATTATTACGGTAGTGCATTCTGCAATAATCGTGGCATTTTTTTTTTTACAAAGTTTTCTTATTTTAATTCATAGGAGAGTCACGAAAAAGCGGCCTATGGCATTAGTGTTTGTCAGCAAACAATACCTGGTGAAAATGAAGAAACATTTTTATTTGCTACATGCGCTGTAAATCAAGTGTGTTAAATAAATTACATTACTTGACAATTACTTATGTTTATTTTTTATCGATAGATTTGTATCTACAAATACGATGTTGTCGATAAAAAGTCATCTGTTCAACTTATTCAAAGTTATTGTGATTCGGATGTAAGCAAACTGTATTGAAATTGATTAAACTTCATTCATTTGAATTTATATAGGAAAAAGAATATTTTTACGATTGTAAATGGACAACGTTTGAAAATAATATAATAGTAGCAGCCGGTGGACTACGTGGTGTTGTTAGAATTATTGATGTTGCTCATAAATGTCATTTGAAACCGGTTTGTAGATTGCATGATAGAAATGAGCTTTAATAAACGTTTTCTGTGTTAAGCTTCGTCATTTGGGTAGTGTTAATCAAATTGCATTCGCTAGCGGACGATCAACATTGATGGCTTCATGTTGTTCAAGTTAGTTGCGATTTATTTTGAATGAGTGAATATTTTCATGTTGTATTACTTTTTTTTCTAGATTACGCTGTTTTTTTATGGGATGCTGAAGCAGCTCTATGTTTAGCTAATTTTGTTGGACCTGATCAACATATACAAGGAGTTCTTGCTGTGGTTTGTATGAAATTTTATGTATGATTAATAATTTATTGTGCTACTTCTAGGATATCAATCACGAAGGTACATTCGTTGTATCCGGTGGTTTAGATAGTACCGTGTGTGTATGGTCAACACAAGAAAAAGGAATCATTGAAAATATGGCTATAGCTAAACTTGGACCTTTGTTTAGAGAATTTAGGTATAGTCAATATATGGTTTTCTAGAAAAAGAGTACAATGCCTTTGTATTCAGTAGAATTGTGAAGGGACTTACTCATGCTTTCTCTCGTTGACTTCTCATGATTCTTATTGATCTGATGTTCAAAATAGTTGAAAATGATTTATAAGTTGATACAAATGATTGAGACTGCCTCAATGTACTGTTAGACATTAGTCAGTTATTCATGCGTAACAAAATACTTGTTCGCGTTGTCTTGTAAATTGTGCTTGATGATATAAATGATTGACTACGTTAGCTTGATTAACTGTCTCGAAAATTTACCTTGAAATGAAAATCAATTCTAACGCATTTTTGAGCACTCGTACATTTTAATTCCTATGCTTCATTCATTATTTAGACTATCGCAGCCACATCATATTTTTTTCCCGTTATTTCATTCAAGTACTATGCATGAACATTATGTAGATTCTGTTAAATGGTTTAGTGATGATATTATTGTTAGCAAGGTTAGTTTTTATTTCAAATATTTAAAGAAAAATAAAAGGCTGCGTCTGTTGTTTTTTCAAGTCTGCCGATCACGTTTATTGTATATGGAAATTTAATGTTGGACAAAAAGAACCGAATATTTTATTTCGATGGCATCGATCGGAAAAGTCAGATATTGTCTTCGATGTTCGATTTGGCTTATCAGTCTCTCGAAAGGTACTTTTAAGAAGGAAAAATAAAGTTAAATTAAGAATAAATCTGCTCTAGTTAATGGGTATTGGTCGCCTTGATGGTTCAATCTTTATTTGGAATATCACAACACTTCCCATTCAGTAAGCGATGAAAACTTCTTTTGAAATCATAGAGTGTAAAAAACTTCATTTTCCATAGACCTATTGTATTAACACATCGCGATTCGAAATCGATGGTACGAAATCTCGCGTTCACACACAACGGTCATTCGTTTGTTGCGTGCAATGAAAATGGTCAAATTTTTGTATGGGCATCCATTTTATCCTAGTGTAGCAAATACTTGTTTTTGTCGTCCTCCACTCAGAGATTGTTTTCACGTCCATCATTTATTATTCTTTTCTTGCGTTCTGTAATAAAATTAGCGACAAACAGGATAAAAGTAACATAAAATAAATATCTAAGAAATAAGTGAAACCCTTTTCGTCAAAAGTATGATACAAGGACAACAAATATTCAAGTGTTTGGTCATTATAACAATCGTAAGACGTGTTTCTAGTGTCAAACTATTTATCAATAGGACAAAACACCTCAATGTTGAATACTTAGCGTCGTTTCGTGATAAACCTTATGAGCTTCCTTTATTTCAATCACATTATATAACAATACAAACAAGTTCTAATGATTTCCGTCGTCATCAACATGATAATAATTCTGTAATTGGGTACAAATTTCAAATAGATTCTACTAATCCACTTGTGCTCAAGCTTGAAAAGGACGTGACAATTTCAACAAGAAGTACCAAAAATGAAAATGTTAATACTATTCTAGTAGATGATCTATATATTTGTGAGTATTAATGACAACACAATGGTTTAGTCAATATTAAAATAGCTGATATGATACTTAGAGTTAGCCAAGTACGTTCTTAAATGAGTAAACAAGTGATCGAAATCTATTAGATATATTTATCAGAAATTTAACTTTCAAACTATCATTACATAGAATGAAATCTCTATAGAAAGGAAGATTTTAAATTAAGTACATCTTCATCATTTTGCTTTTGCTAAATGTGAAAAAATTCCTTTTTGAACGGAATTCCATGAAACCAATACAATTTGATTATCAATTAGAAATATCTGTCGATCAACTGAATAAAAAAACGGATTCAGTTGAAATTCATTGTTTTTTTTGTTGTAATTCTTTTTCTAAAACATAAGTAAACAGTATTTCTTCATATTACGTTCAAAGATATAAGTTTCCATTAAAGATTAAGAAAATTCGAAAAACTTCCAAATATGCGTGGCATAACAAAAATAGTTTATTAAAACTTTTGCATGAAAATATTCCAATGATAACATAAACGGAAAAAAGTTGCTTGCGTAAATAAACTGCTTCTTGATTAAGAAATACTTTATGATTGTTCTTTTATAGTCATAATAGAAAATGAGTACATATGTAAAAATGAATAATTCCATGTCATGTCTAAATCACAGACGTGAACTAGGATTCTTTCTTAGAAAAGTGATGACTTTTAGTCGAACTTTTGTACATAGTAGCGATGTAATTTCGTATGAGAATCAAAAACTATTTTATTGATATTTATTCTTATGTTCATATGTGATCAGATTTTTAGAACGTACCCGATTGCAATTTTAGTACCTCGTCCAAATAGTTTTCAACATATTTTGAAAGCGTTTCCGTCACCAAAATTAATTCACCTAAAAGCAAATTCTACAGATGAATCACAAATTCATAGTATATGGTCAATCGAAGGCGCTAAAATGGATGTAACAAATCTAACATTTCGTTTGGATATATTTTACAATGATGATATTACACTGTCACGTTTCTTGTCAATAAGTATTCTTGTTATACAACCAATGCGTCGTATTGATACAATATTTTATTTTATTGTTCCATTTTTTGTTGCCTTCGTTTCAATAATAATGGGCCTTTTACTTGATCCAAAAGTGATTGTTAGTATTCTTGAAAAACCAACATCAGTTCTTGTTGGTTTTCTTGCTCAATATAGTATGATGCCATTTTTAGCAATGGCTATTGGAAAAATATTTCGTTACACAACATTAAATAGTCTTGCGCTATTTGTTATTGGTTGTTGTCCAGGTAAATATAGATATGAATTATTTAACTTCTTGAGAATGCTTTTTAATTCGAAATCAAGGTATCTAACCGATTAGTAAATCTTATAGGTAATCTCTCATCAGTGAGACATTCATACGGAAAAACTCATTTTGATTGATCAATTGGAAAAGGACGTAATTAATTTTTCTTTTCTAATATTTAGTTATAATACCTAGTTGTTTTGAGATTTGTAAGATCTATAAGTATATAACTATCAAGCATATTATATTTTCACAGCAGCTTAAAAACAAAACAAATTCTGATTACATATATGAATGTAGTGAATAATGTTTAGTAAGTAATTACATAAATTCGAATTGGAATGAGATTCAATATCATTAAAACGAAAGTTATTAGTAATGACTCACGAGTAGCTCATTTTATATTTTCCCCATGAAATGACTGTGCTCAAATAAAACGATATGAGTATCATAATTAGTATTTTTAGAAATCATTTCTGTAATTTTACTCAGCATACCTTTTATTATATTAGTAATAGAAAGCAAAGTGCTGTTAGCTTACATGTCATTTTTTTTATTCTCAGGAAAATAAACCTAGCCATTTTAGGTGGTGGTGTTTCAAATCAATGGACAGTTATATTTGAGGGTGATGTTAATTTATCTGCCACAATGTCATTTGTTTCGACTGCTTCATCATTTATTATGATGCCACTCTACTTTTATACAATAGGAAAACTTTATATGGATGAACTCTCAATTCATATTCCATTTTTGAGTCTCGTACGTTCATTGGCTCTTGTTGTTATACCATATAGTATTGGCATTGCTTTAAGTTCTTTTTTTCCAAAATTACGTGTATTCGTCACGAGTATTATGAAACCTATGATGGTATGTCTCATGCTATTTTTTCTTATATTTTGTTTAATTGTTAATTGGTATCTGTTTAAAATGATTGATTTATATACGGCATTAACTGCACCACTATTACCATTTTTGGGATTTTTATTTGGTGCTCTCTTTGCTTGGATATGTCGCAGGAGTTGGAAACATGTAAAAACAATTGGTATTGAAGCTGGAATACAAAATACAGGTATCGCATTTATGATCCTAATGCATTCATTTCCACAGCCATACGCAACACAAACTGTTATTGTACCTTTGATTGTCGGTCTTCTAACAACAGCACTATTTTGGGTAATTTTTATAATACGAAATCAAATAAGAAAATTTCGACAACGAAGACAAGTAGAACAAAAATCAAATACAAGCGAAAGAACAATTAATAATGATGACAAACCATCATTGAACATCGAAGAAAACAATAAGAAAGAAGTTGATGCCGTTGAAAACATGCAAAAATTATGAACGTCGATACTTGAAAAAATTCATTAATAGATATTGTAGGCTTTCTTTTCTGTTTTTATTGTCACAATCTAGCTGTATTACTCGTGTAAGAAAAAAAAGGGTTTAAAATCAGATTTTTCAACCTGAAAAGACACGATAGATTTAGCTTAAGCTATTTGAATTGGTTATTGTAATATTGATTAAAATAGAATCAAAAAGACACAATCAAATGAAATCTATGTTTTGTGCGTGAAAAATCTGATAATAATAGTGTCGTTGCAATCGATTTAAATTCGTTTATTTTCACATCGCTAAATGACTAATCAATAAAAATAGCTTAGTTAACTTCATGATATTAAAGAATATTTAATCTATATGATTTTAATTATATTTTATCATTCAATGTCATTTGCACATGCGTAGAAACCTTTTCAATACACATCGCAATACCTGTAAGGTGTCCATTCTTGATATGTATGATGTAGGGAATTAATTACAGACGCAACTCTTTTTTTTTCTTACACTTTGTCGTTCTTCATCATAGGAACCCCTTGATAAGTTCGCATGGAAAATTTACACTATTAAAAGCAAAAATCCTTGACTTTAATATTTAAAGTAAATTTTGAAAAACCTTTGATATTAATCTATTTGCTTTTTTGCAAAAATTCATTCTTTTTCAATCAAATACCAACTATTAAGTGAAAGTTTATTGATAGATATTTGTACTAAAAATATAAATTAAAAATAAATATCTTTATTGATAAACGAGCTCGAATAAATCTTTGCGTTGCATTTTCATATGATCAGTACTAATTTAAAATGTTCACAGTGTATGAACGGTATTAGTATCTTCTCAAAGCATTTAGTGAATCGATTCAAATATACGTATATTTGATAACTAGTCTATTCTTCTGATTTTGTCTCTTGAGTATTGATCGTTGCTAGATCGCAGCTTTCATGTAAGTATAGAGATGAATGTGAGTCTTTCCTTTGCTCACATCTCGTTGTCAATACAACATACTTCAAAAAATAGAAAATATGAACAATAACATTGAATCGATGTCGTATAAACTTCGTTTGTTTTTCTTTCGTAGGATTTCTTCATCGATATAGAATGTATTTAGTTTTTTTTTTGTACTTTTCTGTGAACAATTTTTTAGTTTCGAGAGAGCGCGATCGAAGCAAAGTGCCGTTTATTTTCTTTTTTCGTATTAAGGTCTTCGATTCTAAACAGAAGTCAATTGTCTCAGTCAGCATTTTATTTTTGCAAACTTTGTCGTTCATGATTTCTCTCGTTGGCTGCTCTATAAGTATACTGTTTTTTAGACAAGATGTAAAATCTTTTTCATTTTTCTTGCTTTCTATGTGAGTTTTGATTCTATTCACCAGATTTCTTATAGAAACTTCATTACAGATAGTCACTTTTTCTTTTGAATATCTGGCACAACATATGAAGATACTGAGAATAAGAAAATCGTTTCTGTTTTGAATTGAGATTTTTTTGAAATCATACAAAAATGAATAATTTTAGATTTAAAGTGAAAGTTTTTCAAGAGATTTTTGAATCATTGGAATTTTTATCCTTTCTATCCTGTTGAAAATATGAGAATGGAACAAGAATCATATCTTACCCTGCATCCTAATATGCTTTGTTTTTAAATGAAGAGTTAAATATATCGAATTAAAACCTGTCGACAATTTTGTGCTATCATTCACATATTTTTTATTCGAATAGTCTTTGAGTTGAACAACAAATATTTGCTTCAAACTACAATCGAACTAGATGCTTTCTAATATGAGTTCGTATGTTTATAACTTATTTAATAATCAAATTTTTTTTTCTGTCGATTTTCTTTCTATAAAATAGTTCGATCAGTATTACGCAGGAAATATTTTCTATTTCACAATAATTACAAGTCAAGGCCATATAGAACTTTCTCATACTCAATACTTATTTCATTTGTTTTACATTGCTCTATTGTTTCTTCACATCATCAACATTGATGAAGGTGATTGTTTGTCCTACTCTTCTCTTATGAAAGCGAAGTGTCTGCGCACCTTACCATTTTTTCTCTTCTCTCATTCATACCATAAATTCTATTAAATTGAAAACAGATGATTTAGCAAGGATGTTGAAGAATGGCTTCGAAACAAAGAAAGTCATATTTTAATGCTGCTGCCACTGATTTGAAGAAAAGGATCATGACACAACAAATGCAGAGAAATCCATTATTTAATGCATCGATTGCAGAATTTAGGAAATCAAACATACGACATCAGCAATCGATTGTTCCTAAGAAACGAAATGTAACATCATTTGTTAAATTACCAACAGTTGTCAAAAATATACCAACAAAACGTAAAATTATTGATCTAGATTACTGAAAACAAAATCTTATTCTTTTTCTTAGTGTTGAAAACAATTCAATCAGCTCAAAGTCGAGATACGCTGTAAGATCAGTTTAATAATAATATTTTCTCTAGATCTAAAGTGTTTTTTTTCTTGTTTTTAATAAGTCAATCTCACCAAACATCTTCCACAGAGACAAGTCACTCTTCACTACCAAAACTACTAAAACCAAAGGCTTTAAAACTAGACGTACCATCTATAAATGATCATGTTATCAAGCACAATCTGACACAAAAAGCGATATTACGATGCAAATCGCCACAGCCTCAAAGTCTATTAAGTCGATCGACTACTTTTATTGGTCTTGAATCTCTAGAACAACCAAAACCGTATCATCCGCTTCAGGTTTTCATTCTTTTTTCTTTCAAAAACAAAAATTCAATATTTCTGATTTATATAGCGTATGGATGTGGGTTCACTACTTACGGAATCTGCACGTAATCGTCTGAAGCGTTTATTTAATAAACTTGATACAGATCAAGATGGGTAAGATTTTTTTACAAGACACGCCTAAATAAAAATGATAAAATAATGAAATAAAAATGCTGGTTACCGATAGATTTTAACTTAGGATTACAGACTAATCTGCTATTGATCAGCAAGATCAGTGAAATTTTGTTTCATATTTTAATCATGCACACACACACTACACTAACAATGTTGTTACGATTAATAACTTATCTTTTAGACACCTATCATATTCACAAGTACAACGATGTTTACCATCCATTTTTCCTCGTGCTCAATTAACATTTTTTCATGTGGTTCGTAGATTTTGATAGGTTAAAGTCATATATTTCATAAATGATTTCTAGCTATACGATATAATAAGTTCAACAACTTATTTTGGTTTACAAGAATTTTATGCAACAGCTATTATTGTTGAAATAGTAGCTAAACAAGAGTAAAAATAAAATAAACTATTGTTTTTAATACATAATTCTATGAAATATTATAGTTCACAGTTATGGAATACATTGCTAAATGATGTAGATTTCAATTATTATCATAATAATATTTTTGAATTACTTGAAGACTTTAATAATCAATCTACATGCGATGTAGGGACAATAACTTATGAACAGCTAATTGAATTTATTAGGAAAAGAACAGTGAACGGTAAAGTGGAACATATTTCACATGAACTAGAAGATGTTATCCCAAAGATTAAAACAACGAAAATAAATCGTCTAGATTTCATTGCACTTCTTCCAGCTATAATTTATGTTGAATCAACTCTTAATCATGGGCGATCATTATTTCGCTTTCAAGAAAATTCTTTACTCGATTCACATATGCAACAAGCTTTACGAACTTAATAGACAATATCATCATATTATATATTTAGGACATACATTTTTGAATCTTTCAATTTAAAATATATTGAATTATTCAAAACAAAACATAAACTGATATCGTATGATATATTTTATAGTATTTTTACTTTCTACTTTTGATTTTTGATTTCAACAACAATAGAACAATTCAGTAAAAGGTTTTTTCTACTTTTTACGAAAGGAAAGTAAGTGACTAAAAAATGTGTTCATGTGAAATTGTTTTTTTTTGTGCTATTCTTATCGTTTATCATAGTTTGAAGCAATTAATTTTTTTCTCTTCGAACATTATTTTTAATTCATTTTATTAATAAATAAAAACTTGAAAAACTATTCGACTGAACATCTAGATTATGTGGCAACCAACAATAAGAATTATTAAGTCATATTACCTGACGGACGATATCAAAATCTTTATCATATTTTAACTCTTATTAAGACTTGTATTCTTCATTACTTGTCGGGCTCAAATAAATATAGTTAACAGATTATACGATGTTGAGAGTCGTACGGAAGTTATGGTTACCAGGTATAAATGATAACGATACATTTCGTCCCCTTGCCCCTTTTGTCGTAGAAGAAAACTCCATGGAAAGGAAACTCTTCATTTAATGATTTGTCAAACACTTGAAACGTCAATACGTATAATTATACAACTACAATCAACATTAGTATTCGGATCTTACAACGTTCGTATCAAAGTATCAAAATCTTTCAAGTTTTCTTTTTGGGACAGACTTGTTTCAGTTAAATTTTATGAAAAAAGCTGAAACGCAAATAGAAAATCATCGTCAAATATTTTCATCCTTAAAACCTATAAGAAGTGTGTACTCTCGTAAAATACAAACAGTTCTTTGAACTCGATACTGTACCAAGAAACACGTAACTCCTGTAAGAGTAGATAAATAAGGAGGCATAATAGATAACCGATGTTCATGTACAAGACATCGATGTCCCAAGAAGTACGTTCCACATGTAGGTCTAGATTAAACAGGGGATTATAGAAACCGCTGGACGTCCACTTATAAGCCATAGAACTAATGAACAGATAGCCGTGACGTAATTGAACTTACAGTGCTAATGGACATCCTTGTATATGGGAACACATAATCGCCCACTGAACAATACGTAATCGTTCCCTGCATCCTTTTCTCCCTATATATCTTTTCTCTCTATGCATCTCCTTCTCTCTCGATACCTTTTCTCTCCATGCATCTTCTTTCTCGCTCTCTCCGTATCTCTCTCTCTCTCTCTCTCTCTCTCTCCTATTTATATTTTTCTTATTCTCGAATCCGGTTGGATCCAGCTATCAGATTGTTTGTCCTGGCTAGTTATTTGAAGAATATTTATCCGACCTAAATATTTTTCCGTTACAGATACGCGTGTATCGATCTCGATCGATCGAATGTTATCATATAGAGGTGACCTCTATCGAAAAATCATAAAAATTTAAAGCCTTTTTTACTATTTTAGATAAGCATTTTTCTTTGTAGTAATTATTTGAATAATAAAAGTTTTATTGATATCATTTCATATTTTATATTATCAAGTATTCTTGGCAGTCTCTCTGAAATGATCAGTTATAATGGCTTGCCTGAATTGTGTAAACATTTGTCATCTATAATCTGGCAATAGAGACAAATATATTCACACAAGAATAAGAAAAAACTACTTATTTTTCTTTACTTGCACTCCCCCCCCCCTCTCTCTCTCTGTCGTTCTTTCAACTAATGAATTTGAATGTGTCCAATTTTAATAATAATAAAAAGCCAAGGACGATAGGAACAAGCGATTTGTTATAGATGATTATCTTTACTACATACGGGCCATTCATTTTTTTTTCTTTGAAAATATAAAACACAATAAGTTGCTTGTAGTGAAGTAGCTATTTGTTTTTGTTGTTATTGTGAAAACTTTTGTTCATTTCATAACGTGTTTTTTACTTTAGACAGACAAGAAGAAAAAAAGGAAAAAACAAACGATTTCAGAAAAACATTTATTCAATTTTTTGTTCATATCGCCATGTGATCTGGTCATCCTGGTTTTGGGTATGAACTTTTTTGTCTTCTTTTTTTCTTATTTAGTCTTTTTTTTTCGTTTCTTAGTTTCGTCATTTGTTCTGTTCGTGTTTCTTTTTTGAAAAAAAAAAATATAGCAACCATCCATTATTATGTGTTCGCAGTCGGTGAGTGGTTCAAGTCTTTTGTCAGGTTATAATGAAGATGATGCTCGTGAGACCAGCGGACGGTCAAGAAGAGAATTCGAAGAAATCGATTCTGTTTTATACAATGAAGAAAAGCCGAAGCGTTCTTCGATTAAAAAGATCTGTGAAGAATGGTCAAGTAAACCACATTTTCGAATACGTGGTCGTTTAAGTCATATTGAAAGGCAATCAACAATAAATGTAATTCAATCATATAAACAACTCGATATTATTGGTATCGATACAACAACATCGTCAACAATTGATCTATTAGCTACTAATCCAAAATTTTCTAGTATAAATTCAAATGAAATAAATGTGAGTTTTTTTGTTTTGAAAAGAATTTTTTCTTATTAATACTCTGCTGTTTTTCTAATATTTACTGAGAAACTACTTGATAGATGCATAGACAATCTTATCCGTTAACAGCTGAGAATACTGTTTGTATTTTTTATAGGCAAAACAAAAATAATAAAAGAGCTTGAGAGTATGTTCTGAATATGCTCACAACACTGTTGGAATATGTTTGTTTATAAATAATAAAAGAAAATTCTTGTCAGCCTACATGTCACTCAATAAGCATTATAAAATTTCGTTTTGATGAAAAATATTTATGTATTCGCATAGTTATTTTTTGTTTTGAATCATTTCTTTGTGATCTAATGAAAAACATGAAAACATGTTACACTTGCTCAATAAACTCGACTTTGTTTCGTATTCTCGCTATTTTCATAGTTGACATAGTTTCTACACATATAGAGTTCATGAACTATCACTATATTGTTCAAAAAAACATCAGGAAAGTGTGGATGTTCAAATACCTAGGCTATTTATCGAGTAATGATAAGAATAATTATTTGCGAACTCGCTTGATATGTAATTATCTGAACAGATTGCTTTATTAACATCAATATTGTTCAGCATAATGATATTTAACCAAGTCTATAGGACAAATATAAATCAAACTATAAATAGACGATAATGCCATACAATAATATTTTTGTTTCTTTTCAATCAAGAGAATGTTTGATTTTTTCTACATACATCCGTATCCATGACCAGACAAAGGTCATTAAACAGAACAGCTTCAATGGCAACTCGTTTTTTTTCTTTTTGTAAGAAAGCCAAGATTGATGTCGATATGTTTGCTTCTGACGTATTTCGAAAAGGCTCGTCGTTTTTTTTTTCAAATCGACAGTTGAACATTGAATATAAACGTCTGACTAAGTTTCTACGAAAGTGACATTGGCCATTGAAAGAATTTCAATAAAATTTTAAGGTATACATAGAATCGCAACGACTTTTCTTTTGCGTGTTCTCAATCATTAACAAAAAGAACGAAATTTTGATTTAAATGCTACATCTTGTTTAAAATTGAATAAATAATAGCATTAAAAATACATAGTGAACTTTTGAAGTTTTTTTTATTGTATTAAGAATTTAAAAAAATTATCGAATGATATCGAGCCATTCTAGAGAAAATCTTCTTAGAAAAACCTTTTCTTTGTCTAAAAAAACTAAAATGTTATTGTAAATAATAAATATAATTATTTCCAGGCTCTTGATGGTGCTGCTTCTGGTCGTTCTTCGATCGATTCAATCGAAGGTTCTGAATTAAATAATTCTGATTTAGATGATGATGATGATGATGATGCTACGAATACCATATTAGATGATCATTTCAGTGGTACTGCTGCTGATTCATTCGATACCGATGAAGACGATGATGAAAATAATGACTTTTCACTTGGCATATTCACTCGTGATCGTTCAAAACATCGTCATCATCATTTACATTCTAAACATCCACAATTATTAATAAAATGTATGAAAGATAGTATTGTCAATGCCTTAGCATCAGAATTACTTCAGCAGTTTCTTTCTGACCAACAACTACGTTTACAAGAATATGCCAAACTTATATGTGCAAGAAATGCTATTAAACTTAGACCAAAATTACGACCATATTCATTGCCACCACGTTCATTATCACAAAATCGTTTTTCATTACCTACAGCATCGTCAATTGCAGCAACAAGTGCTCTATTACAAATTGCGCCGTTTCCAATTCGTTCGACACCTGAGCCAGGTATGAAATTAACTGGCCTACTACGTGTTACACCATTACGTATAACCAATTCGGGAGCAGGCTCAAACGCTCCAACATCACCAAGAAAAACTCAAATGCCACCATCATTGCCTCCTCCTCCTCCTCCTCCACCACCTCCAACAGAAAGAACTCCAACTTCTTTAATACTTGATAAACGAAATCAACAACAAATATCTTTAATTGGTATATCTGTTGCTAATCCTCCTTCACATCAATTAACCATAGCTACAACACCACAATCATCTCAAAGTCAAATTCGACAAACTCCCTCAACATTTCGTTATCGTTCAGCAACAACAGTGAATACAAATATACAAAACATAGAATCAAATACTCGTCTACCACCAATAAATATCGAACGTTTAACAAGTAATGATCAATTAACAATCAATCGGTCGAATACAAGTACAACTGTTATTGTCGAATCAGTTCCACCAGCTGCGCGAGCTGTTAGTGGTACAAGTACAGGATCAAATCTTTCTTCAACAGTTAAATTACGAGCACCTGCTAATATGGGAAAACTTCAACGGTCATCTCGACCAATATCAATATCATCAATTAATAATAATAAAGACTTGAATAATTCATCATCAACAAGTCCAGCTCGTTCAATAACAGCAGCAAATGTTTCATCTTCATCACTGAAGACCACTACTGTTAGTCGAACACAACAACATCATCATCAGAAAAGACCTTTAGTAACAACGAAAGCTCCGCCGCCGCCTGGACCAGGCATTATTAAAGTACCTGCACCACATATTTTCTAAATTAAAAGACAAAGAAAAAATGATCTCACCATATGCACAATAGTATCATCTTGTTATTTACTTTTTTTTGCCTTTTGCATTTTCTCAGTGATTATACAAACTTTTTTTTCTCTTCTCATCTTCCTTTTTTATGAAACAAAAACAATGATACCGAAAAAAACTGAACGAGAATTTGTGCATTTCTCTTTATTGTTTTTTTTGTCTGTGTAAATATGGAAAATTTTTTTTTCTCTTTTCTTTTTTTTTAGTTTATAGTTTCTGTACATAATTCTTCGTTCGCTTTCTCTTTTGGATAAATGTGCAGACTTCATCAGTGCTATCCAAAATTATTTTCTTGTGTTTCATCAAAATAGACAAACAAGTATAAGAATTATCGTATGAAGAATTGATAATGTAACATATTTTATTTGTTTAAAAGAAACATTTTTCACTCTTATGTGCTCACTGTTCTACATAAGAATATCGATTTTCATGTCTCTCTATTGTTAAACCAACAATCATTGTGTTGAACAACGATACATAGTTTTATTCAATAACTAATTTTTAAAACTTACTATAGTTTATAATGCTGCAACTTATCGTTCATCTTTAAAGTATCTATCTTCCAATAATCTAAGTTATACTATAAATAGCCGTAGCAAAGTCGCAAAAAATGCTTCGCATTATTCTGAATGATACAAAAATCAAGAAATAAACAAACTATCTAAAAATATTTAATTCCATTTCTAACAATAACATAATATCATTGATTATTCGATGATTGACTTCGAATTGTGTTGATTTGACCCTATAATTATTGATCACAAACTCCAACAAGCACAATAATGAGAAAGAAAAATTATGAGAAAGAAAAAGTTTCATATGCTTAGAATCATTATTTGCTGTTGTAACTTACTCACGTGTTCGAAAAAATATGTAGGGGCCAGTTTATGACTCTTTTTGTCTTTACAAACCCTATTAGATAAGACTAAACCTTTTAAATCAAAATTAATAAGAGTCTATTAGGTATTAAAACACTTCAGTTACTCAAGTGAAAATAAGACGATTGCTGTATGGCAAGTAAAATTGATTGAAATATTAAATTAAAATTTTTTTTCTTTGCTTCTAAGAAAATGTAATTTAGCAGCATGTTTTCATACTAGAAACAGTAAGAAAATGTTTTCTTCCCTATCGCATCTACTATTTTAGCATCTGTTTGTAGTTATTTCAATTCATGAGAAATATTATTCAAATCAAGTACTACTTTGCTTATTTCGACAATTATGATAGATATATAAAGATTATTTGTTTTAAATCATCCTATTTGAGAAAAAATATTTTTGTCAGTAAATTTGATTACGACTCATTAGCAAATAAATCTGTCATTGTGTAAATCTTTCATTGATGAATGCCATTAGTTTCAAGCTTGAAAGAATATTTCATTTCATTTAAAAAGTTATTTATTAAATTATAATTTTAGCTTATATTAGAACTAATATTGACATTTCCTCGTTCAATTTAATAAGGCGACAAATTAAACGTTCAGTATTTTATTGCAAATGTTCAGTAAAATTTGTTCAGTATTATATACAAATGTTCAGTAAAGATATCAATTTGTCAGTGTAAAAATTAATGTTCAGTAACTATTGCATTTGTTCAGTTAATTAATTGTTTGCTCAGTATTAAAATTAAAGTTTCAGTAATTAATTCAGTTTGCTGTTTCAAAAATACATTTATTCAGCAAAAAGTAGTATTTTTATCAGTAAATCACTTTTATTTTTCGATGTATATTTTGATGTAAATAGAAGAACATTTGTCCATACCAGGGTTACCAAATTCAAATTTTAGAAAACAGGAGCTTTTTGTAAAAAATCAGGAGTTTTTCAGGAGAATTTTGTTCGTAAATCAGAAGAAAAATCAGGAGTGTTTTTTTTTTGACACTCAACAGTCATTGGATGGCTTTTATCTGACAACATCCGATTTTTCACTAATAGACGCATTAAACTCTTTTCCAATAATGAGATTGAGGCTGAAAATTTCCTTGTGGGTGAATTATAATTGAAAATAGAATGCGGACTTCATAAATTTTATTTAAATAGATAACTAAAACGTGCTCATTAGAATAAATAGTAAAAAATACTTAGCCAATTTACTCAGTAATTCGTAGCAGTTTGGCGACGTGACTACTTATCTACCGATTGAATATTTCTTCGAAAGATCTGGTTCATTTAAAAGATAATGATAGAATTGTATGAAAGTGAAATGGGCAGTGTTACCAGATTCCCACATTTTGCGGAAAAATTCGGAATTTCTAAAGTTTTCCCGAGTCTGCAAAGCTTTTCTCAATTTTGAAAAACAACTCTGGATTTTTAGGATTTTCGAGGTTTACATCGGGCAGCATTGCTGTATGAGCACTTTTTTTTATTTAAATATATGTTGTAGATATGTATAAAGAGTGTCTTTGTTCGGAATCCGCTAGAGGGAAACGTACTTTAAATGACAAAAACTGACCCGAAAAATCTTTCCAGATTTTTTCCGCATTTAAAAAACCCACAATTTTTTTGGATTTTCAAGTTCGACATCTGACAACACTGCAAATGAGTGTTTATTTTAATCTTTAACTCAGCTCCAACTAAATCATGGTTCATTTGATTTCGATTGTCATTCCATATATAAGTTTAACACTTAAATAGATTTGTACCTTTCTCTTTAAAAGCGCAATAGGTTCAAAACGTTGTTAATCGTCACATTAAAAAAAGCCGGAGAATACATAAAAAACAGCTCCTGAAATCAGGAGATTTCTTGTCAAGAGAAAAGTTTCAAAACCAGGAGATCCCTGGTCAAAACAGGAGCTTTGGTAACCCTGACTGCAAACCACTACCTGCTGCTAAAAATGTTAAAATTGGTGAAAAAAGACGTCGTGGTAGACCTGCAAAATCTAAAAAAGCGTTACTAATTCAATAAATTTTTGTTACTTGTAATTCCGCTTTTTTTTACTGAAATACATGATTAAAAAACTGAGCAAAACTAAATTAGATACTGAACAAAAATGAATTAAATACTGAATATTTTTAAATTAATTACTGAATTTCTTGAATTATATACTGAGCAAAAACTAATTTTTTACTGAACAAAAACTACTGAACATATGATGAAATTTTACTGAACATTGATAATAAAATAGTGAACATTTAAATACAAGCCATTTAATAATATGAATGACCCAATAATATCACAATAGAAAAGAAAGACTTTTTTTAAATTATATTTGAATGTTCGATCGGAAAATTTCATGTTTTGAATCAAGTATAGATATATGCTTTTTTTCTAGTTATACTCATGTAATTGATATTTCGATTGCATCAAGTACATAGAAAAGAAAAAACGCAATAAGATAAATAATATATTGATTACATATAGATTATATTTAGGTATAGAGCATTCCTTCCAAATAAGTTAATATTAATAATCAATCATTTCGAGCTTATATAATGCATTCGTATTTAATATTGTCAATCCAAGGTAAATATACGGAGATAAAAAGATTCGATAACGAATCGATAAAGAAATCATCCCATTAGTCTGTTCATTTTGCCGAGTATTTGACTTGCAAGTACCAAAACCTTGGATGAAAAAAAAAGCTAGAATGCTATCGCTCAATTAAAAATAATACTGACAATTCATCATTACAGTGTTATAAATCATCAAAAAGAAAAAGAAAAAGAATGGATCATTGCTTGTTAGATATTTGAGACTTCACTACGCAAGCAAGGGACACACACAAGTCACCCATTGCTGATTCGACATATTGATTATTTCGTATATTCAGCCTTGTTTGCAGAATTTAAATCCTAAATTGTCAGGTCTTGAATCAGATGAACATTTTCTTTCTCGTTTTAAATACATTAAGTAAATTTATAAAGAACAAATTTTTGGTAGCTGCTCGATTGCATCTTTGCAGCGATTTCTTTTCTGTGCAAACCAAAACTCAATCAAGAGAATTTTGCTTGAAAAGGAAAAAAATGGACGTTTATGTTCGTGCAATGATCAACTATAACTGTTCATGCTCATTAAACTTTCATATGCTAAGTCACTCAATGCCGCCATTGCTCGATTAGAAGTGTAGGAGACAGAGAGAGAGAGAGAGAGAGAAAAGAAAACTACAATTTAAAATTTCCCTTGAGTATGTGTGCAATCAACATTCTACTCTGTATTTATCGAATTAACAAGAGTAAAAGATCTGTTCAAATCATATATTAGTGAATATAGAAATATAAAACAATCTCACTTCAATCAATCGTACCGACTGACAATGATGATACCTGTTACATCGACTCCCATGATCGATTATAAGAAACAGTTGCTACAAATAAAATCACTTTTGCTATATTTCTCTCGCTATACAACAAATAATAATAGACGAAAAGAGAGGAAGATGATAGAAGAATTTGACTAGAAGTTAACATACAAAAAGAGAGAGAGAGAAAAGATTTGCTTGCCTCTAGCCTTTGTTTTTAACTGTTTTTAGTATTCGATGGCGTATGATTATATAAACCTTGTGCCATTAATTGTAATGCCAATGTATTTCGCACTCCAGAAGTTTTCTTTATTTTTGCTCGTTTATTTTGATACCAAATTTTTATTTGAGATTCATTTAAACCTAATTCACTCGCTAGAACTTGCCGACGTTCACCCGTTAGATATTTACTACGGTCAAATTCATTTTTTAAACGTGCCAATTGATTATTAGTAAAAGCAGTTCGTGGACGTTTGGAATCAATGGTTTCGCATGGTTTTGGTTTTCTTGCACGTGGACCTGAAATGTGTTGTTTTTTTTTAATTCATATGAATTCGATTTTTCTTTCATGGAAATTTTGTTTTCACAGACCTGCAGATGGTCGATCAGAATATCGTGTACAAAATATCCATGCTGGTAATGCTCCAGGTTTAAAACTTGTATTTGAAGATGATATTGAATCATTAGTTGTTGTTGGTGATAATGGAATGTTACATTTTTCATTTGGATGGCCAAAATTTGGTTTTAATATATCGGATATGAGAAAAGATTTCATCGCAGTTGATTGTTTCTTATTTAATAATATTGAAGATGACGATGTTGATGATCTCGAACATGTTGAATCAGGCGATGAAAGATATAATTGATGATCATTGGCATCCATGATCGAGACTTTGTTTCTTTCTTTCTCTTCTTCTATTTGTTTTTATGACAAGTATCGAGTTATAATCGTTCGAATCAAATAACTAAATGATTGTGAAAATTGTTTCTCTTTCTTTTTCTCTTTTCTGTTCGTCTTTCGTTTTCTTTTTAATACGATTGGTCAATTACAATAACATTTTTTTTCTCCTATATTTCTTCATATAATGAGAGAGGCATATCTCGTTTTGTCGAACCAATCATGTAAAAAGATACTTGTAATACCAAATATAAATAATAATGATGATAATGATGATGATGAAGATGACGACGAGCTAATAGTCTTTATATGAAAATATACTAGTACATCAAAGAAATAAGAAAATACTCTTTCTGGAAAACCGATTATGATCGCAAATGAGGCAAAATAATCATTTAGAAATTAAACAAGTCAAAGTCAAGAAAAGGTTACCAATTGATTATCACATATGTTAAAAGACGAAGAAGAATAGATCATACAAAGATGTTCTTATTGATAGAATCATCGAAGCTAATTTGATATTTTTCTATTGATCTATTTTATTACTTATCGTAGAGTATCATTTCGAAATTCTTTATTTTCTTTTGACTCTCGTGCCGACTAAAATAAGAGGGCGCACAATTTTTTTTGTTTGTGTTCATACAAATTTATAGTGTCGATGACAAGTAAAACCACGCCTCTGTGAACACGCACATTGAAAGAGAGTATGATAAGCGACTAACTCGATTAAAATAATATCTATTTGTCGTGTAAACACGATTGCGATCGCTAGATCATCAATCAATACGAAAAAAGCGACAGAATCAACCATATGAGATCGATATCGTGGCTAACATTAAAGCTCGCAGCAGAAAAAGGAAAAATAAAGATTTTTGAATGGTTTATTGATTATCATTGTCAAACACTTCAACGTCTTCACTTATTGAAAGAATCATGATTCTATACATGTGCTGCTTAATATTAACAATGTTTGTTGCTACGATTCATGTTTTAAAAGAGTATTTGAAATTATTCAATATCTTTTTTAAAATAAAAGTTTGCTAACTATATTTCTTTGAGTGGAGAAATTCTTATGGTTTAAAAGCAAGCAGTTCTTTTTTGTCATTTCAATTGTTTTAGCCTATTAATTATCTTCTTATTGAAATCCTTTGCAGCTGATCAACTAACAAGAAACGATCGATCATTGATAAAGATTGAAATCTATGTATGTGTATTTATTTCAGTCGCTCAACATGTTTCGTACGTGACTTCTTTGGTTTTTGTTTTTCTCTCGATCATTATATGTAAATATGAGTGTTGGAATGTTTTGAGCAATTAGGAATTGCGAAGCGTGATCGACGTTCATATACAACGGGCAAAAAGAAATAAGAAACAAAACGAAATTGATTTACTAGCCAACAATCGTATAATTTGTTTTTGACACACTTATAACACGCACAATGTTGCATGCACATCATATAAACAACAGTATTACGTTGGGAATTTCAATCTCTATTGTCGTTTGAGAAATACTTGATTATGGATATAAAGAAAAAAAAAGATTCTCTTATCGATCTTTAATATTAATAGTAATAATCATATAATGTATTTAAAAACAAATAGACAATGATTAAAATTGAGGCTCGCATATGATGTGCAATAAGATACGACGACCGTAGGAAATGATACAGGCGTCTATGGTATTAATCAATAATATACTTAAAAGCAACTGTAAAGAAAATTTAAATCAACTTATCGCATTTCACATCATTAAAAGAATCGCCTATTTGTAATCATTTATTGTATGAGCTATGGATGAAGAGTGTTGACTAATATTTCATTATATTAGTGTAAGTAATATATAGAGCACCTAATGATAGGCTTGAAAGTTAATATGTCCTATCCTTCTTGAGAAGTTTTACGTGGATCATTATTTTCTTACAGTTTAGCCAAGCGATCGTATGATTCACCCAGTCGATTGTCAAATTATTTGTAAAAACTAATTGCTAACAAGTTCTCTAAAATAGGTTTACCGTAAAAAATTACAGTATTGACTTTCAAAGGTTGAAGTATTAAAGGATAAATACCAAGATGTAACACATAATAAATCATGTTTCTTTTAACAGAGAAGTAATATTCCAATTCATATTTATATTTATCAAACCGTTCAAAAAAAAACTTCAAATTGCTTGTCAATATTCTTTTACTTTATAGTTCAGATTTCTTCAATACAACTGTAGTATTTTAGCTCTAAAATGTCTCAATAGTATCAATATTCACAATAATAGACATATGGAGTATTTCCTTTTTCACACGTGGAACAAGATTCTATCAGTACGTTTACCCGCGCATCAATGATGATATGTGCCCTTAAGACTAGCTAGATAAATAACATTACGAGCATCTTATTTGAACAGAGAAAGAGAAAGACGATGTTTGATCTAATCTTTTGATGAACAAACTATGATAACAATGATGAGAAACTAATAAGTGTATCGAATGAACTTCGTTAACTTTAACAGGTAAAGGTGTTGATGATGAGAAAATACGTGAAAATTGATCAATAATAAAAGCGTTTATCGCGACATAAGATTATTTTGTATTGATGAGATTGAAATATCGAAAGACAATAGAAAACAAAAGATGGTCAAACTTATGTTAACATATATGGTCGTTGTGAATAGAAATTTTCTATATAAAACAGTTCATAGATCAAAACCTGTGATTTTTGATAGTTTCAAGTGAAAAGTCTTCGCATAGAAGATGTCTGAACTTTCAATATTTATCGAATAAAATCTAATTGTAATTAGCTATATTGTATAAAATGAAAATTCAACATCCAAATTATTAAAACGAAAACATTGTCAACTTCAAAAATGATGTGAATAAACCGATCTGTTAATATTTTTCAATGAATTAACGAGAAAAATCGTGAGTATCGAATTCCAAATGTTTCAGATCCAAGTAAAGGAACGCTTTTTCTCTTTTAAAAGGATATTTATACTCAATGCTGACTCTTTCGGACGCAATAAGAAATCTCAAATATTCGATTGATTTATAGAAATGATTCACAGGTAGGTCTGGAACTTTTTGAGTTTTGTCTTCGTAGCTCTTTTCACCCATTCGGTCTAGAATTCATTAAAAATTTGAATAACTATAGAATTATAGAATTTACCTAACAATAATATCTGAATTATATTTAAAACTTAGAGGTTTTTATAGCTGAAATATATTTATTTATTAATAAAAAAAGGATAGCTAGATAAGATAAGAATCTTTTTCATCAATATTAAATACATTGTTGACATATTTTATTATCACAGAACAACGAATATATAAATGTTGTGACTTTTCGAAAAGTCAGCTACTTATGATTTGCAGTATGATATTAAAATTTACTCTCAAATAGATTTGAGTCTTGAAAAACGTTCTTCTTTAGATTTTCTTGTCGATTACTTTAGATTTTTGAACAATGCAATATTTTTAAATTTTCTCATGAAAAATGTCAGTTATTGTTGCAGAAAAATTGAATAGCAAAGACTCAAATTTTATATTGGAGCTACTTAAAAACTAGAATATAGAATATAGAATAAAGAACATTCATAAATCCAATAGAAGATAAGTTGTTAATGTCTTTTTAGATGAATCATAAATGTTGCTTTTGAGGATTCTAATAATAGAATCAGAATGAAAGAAAAACAATAAATAAGTATGATTTGATTTTAAAATTATTCATCATCAATTACATATATTGATAATATTTTTTTCTTATTTTAGCCAATAACTGTTGAATTCTGAATGAGCATTATCGAAATCATCCTATATTTATACATAATAGAATACGTTCGATAGTTATCCTTACTGATTATCGCTAATTCATGTGCCAGAAACAAATAATATATTCTTGTTTTGGGCATTCTTCATATATATATATATATGAATATCGCACTAGAATGAATCGATTGTATCGATGAATATCATAGCCATGCAAATAACCGTAGAGATATATATACTACTGAAAATAAATGCTTCCAAGAATATCCCAGGAGAAGCGCTTTAATCTCCAATCTTGAAAAAGTTCCTTTTTCTGTGACCAAATGCAACTTTAGAAAATATCTTTCGATTGATCTCCTGAGTGGGCAACTCTTCTGATGGGCATTGTTTTTTTAGGTACTCTGTGATTAAAACTCTAGTTAAAATATCTCGTAAACTTAAAAACAAAAAGGGCAGAATACCATCAACTGAAATGACTAATTTAGTTCTAATTTGACTTATTATCAATATTATCATTTAATCATTTATTTTATTTATTATTGTTCTAGACGTACGCACGCAATAACATAATGGGCACCTATGGTTTAATTAAAATAACAGTTGCAAGAGAAAAAAGAATAAGCTAGAATATTTTTAAACACGATAAACCAAATAGCTAATTCAATGAAACGTATACCTCTATACACACATCAATATCCTTAAATTATCTTCGAAATAAAACAGAAAGAAGCTAATTAAATTGATTCATATAAATCGTACTCATTTCTTTTTATAATACTCTGTGTTTCTCTTTTATCTTTTTAACGACACAAAGCAAAGGAAATATAATTGCGATTGGATCAAGAAAAAAAAAGAAAACAGACAGGTGAATAATGATGGCATTAATAACGAAACGAAAGCAAACACACACACACACACACTATAAATGATATAGTACGTAATTGTACACGAATAGAACACAATCAAGCGAGTTTTTCAGTTTAGCACTGTTTATTTATCAAGCAAACGGGTCATAAGGATAAGAATAAAGAATGAATGAATGTTTCATGATAATATTGGTGGATTGCTTGTTGCAACTGATGCTGTTACAATCGTTGTTTTTGTAGTTTCAGTTGTCTGCCCGGTAGCACTTGTAGGAATAGCATTGTCCGGTTTTCTCTGTTGTTCTTCGTGTTTATGGGGTGATGAACCAAATAAACGGCTAAAGAAGTTACGAATAGCAGCTATTGGACCACCTTTAGTAATTTTCGTTGCGGCTGGTTCTACTTGTTCAGTAGTTGTTGATTCCGGACCATGAGCAGTTTGAGCAGATGCTTCAGTTACATATGCTTCTTGCGAAACATGATCTGTACCAGTCGATGATAGTGCTGGTGTGGGTTGTTGAGATGAAGTAGAAGATGTTAATGCTTGTTTACCACTATCTAAGAGAGCACTTGTTTTTTCTATGATATAGAATTTATTAAAAATGATTTCATAAGAAAAAGAACGAAATCAATTTTGTACCTTGAAGTGTTGATGCTGCAGTTTGTGCAGCAGCTACAGTAGTATTTTTTGCTTCGACAGTTTTTGCTGCTATCACACTAGCAGTACCAGCAGCTTTTGTTTCGACAGTTGTTAGTAATTCGCTTGCTTTTGCTAGAATATAAATAGAAATACCTAAGGAAAATATTCTAAAATCTACAAACCCTGAGCACTATGAGCTGTTCCAACAACTTTTGCTTGTGCATCACCTGCAAATTGTCCAGTGGCTGCTTTAACATTGGAAGCAGCTCCAGATGCTAATTCAATTCCTTGTTTAGTCTTTTCAGTAACAACAGCAGCACCGGTAGCGAATGCATGTTGTGTTGCACCAAGTATTTCTGCACCTTTACCTTTAACTTCAGATCCTTTTTCATCAAGTACTTCTTTGTTTTCTTTAATTTTCTGTTCGCCTATTTTAATTATATGAAAGCATGCATATATTTTTATAAAAGAATATAGTAGAAAAAGTACTTACCAACTTTTTCAGGTGATTTTAACTTTTGTTCAACTGATTTTTCTAATTCTTGTGCTTTAACACTAGCTTCATGTGCAGTAGTTTTTGCGCTATCAATTAATGCGCTTGATTTTTCTAAAAATATAATACTATTAAAGAAGTATACATCAATTTCAAAGACTTACCTAGAATTGTTTCTTTGGCTGCGGCTAATTTTTCTTCAACAACTTTTTCACCAGCAACAACTGCCTCTTTTATTCCCGTAACTAATTTATTGGCTTTTTCTTAAAAAAAACCATTTTAGATTAACACTCGAATTAATTATTGAAAGAATCTACCTTGAACATTATGTACTACTTCTGTGGTTTTTTTCTGAGTATCATGAGCAGTCGCAGATGCATCATGTGCTACTTCACCAACTTTATCTACGAAAATTGTCGCATGATTAAAGAATTTCTAAAATTGAAGAATGTACCTTGAACAGCATGTATTTTATCTGCAGCTTTTTCTGTTGCTGCCTGAACTGTAGCACCTGCTTGTTGTCTTAATTCAACAGCATTATCTAAACAATATCTCACAGATTAAAGAAAGTGATAATCATATGTAAATTTAGTCGTCTTTTCGAAAAAGTTTGTATAGTGTAACAAATGATATGAAATAGTTCTCATAAATTCTTTCTGTTGAAAAACTCAATATCTTACCTTGAGCATGTTGTGCTGCGTCGGTAACTTTTTCTTTTACTGCATGAGTGGTAGTGACTACGTCTTGTTTTAAGTCAACGGCTTTTTCTTAAAAGACAAATGACCATTTCAATATGAAATTTATTACATAAAAATCTTACTTTCAACAGCTTGTGTTGCATCCGTAGCCTTTTCTTCTACTGCTTGAGCAGTTGCAATCGCCTCCTGTTTTAGTTCAACAGCTTTATCTAAAAAAAACATTTAGTAGATTGCCGAAAACAATAAACATATGAAACTATGTAGTGATCTCTGAGAAAGTCTCATTTTTATTTTGTGGAGATCCAAAGATCTAACTAGATGATAAAATTATCGAATACTCTGTATATTTACATAGATGATCAATAACCTACTAAACGACTTTATTTACCTTGAACATTATGTGCTACTTCTGTAGCTTTTTCTTCGACATTATGAGCAACGGCAGACGCGTCATGTGTAACATCATCAGCTTTATCTAAAACAAATGATCATAGAAATAAGAATATTATAAGATAAAAATCTTACGTTGAACAGCTTTTGCTGCATCAGTAGCGTTTTCTTCTACTACTTGAGTAGCAGTGACTACCCCCTCTTTGAACTCAATGGGTTGATCTAAAAATAATATCATTTATATTAATTTCATTGTCTGAAAGACTTCATACAATGATGAATATTATAAACTAATTCAGGTAAGTTGGCTTTGAAACCTATGCATCTCATGCAGTTTTTCATTGTGCAGAAAACTCTCACCTTGAACATGATGTGCTGCTACTTCTTGAGCTTTTTTTTGAACATCCTGAATAACTGTAGATGTATCGTTTGTTATTTCAGCAGGTTTTTCTGAAGTAAAAACATCACAGGAATGAGAAATCAATGTAATTAAAAAATATACTTTCAATAGCGTGTGCAGCGTCCATAGCTTTTTCTTCTACTACGTGAACAGCAGCGATTGTTTCTTGTTTCAGATCAGTAGTTGTTTCTGTAAGATATTCATGTTAAAACAAAGCGTTGGTAGACGAAACATTACCTTGAACATCGTGTGCAATTTGTTTTGCCTGTTCATGGGCTTTATCAACAAAACTAGTTACATCAACTTTTAATTCTGTTGCTTTTTCAGCAGCTACATTAACTACTTCATGCAATGTATCTTGTGTTTTATCAATTACTTCATTAGTGATGTCTATATTTGTATGGTACATATATAATCTATATAATCATTATCAAACAAGGCCATTACCTTTAACTTCTTCAATCGGTACAGTAGGTACCATATTTCCATTATTAACTGTAATGTGAACATCTTCTAGATGATGTGTAACATTTGGATGAGGATCATTAGCATTTTTAATAATTGTTTGTTCCTGTTGATGATGAGTTTCGTTTACTGTCGAATGTTGTTCGTTTTGAATCGTTATTGTATTACCTATGAAGGAAAAAGCCAACTTACATTAAATAGAGATAATTAATTTTTTCGAAATACTTTTACCTTGCTCATCGGATTTTTCTGTATGTACTGGAGTTGCTGATGAATCACTTTCAGACATTGCTGTTCGTGAAAAAAATAAATCTAGAGAGAACGAACAGGAAAAAAATAGCAAATAGACAAAAATAGTCAAGAGCATAAAGCACAGCTGTATTCAACAACAATTTGTTATATTCTATTATTCAGGCTTACACTGCCACAGCTGTACATACTACTCATTTTGTCTAACGGTCTGTGTCGATTTGCTAGCCTAGAGGAATCGATATACGCATTGTATACATACATAAAATATCTGAAATATAAGATGAACGACTCTGAGGAGAGAAAAAAAATGAGATGAGATAGAATGAATAATTGTATGATCGGAAATTTTGGCAGCTTGTTATCTTTTAACAACAATAAAAACAATAGCAGCAAGTAACCGCCTGCCGCCATTGACCTTCTTTCTATTTTTTTCATTCATGTATATTAGACAAAAAAGCAAAGAAAAATGATAGGCAAAGGAATGCTTGACTACATTGGCTAACCTACAAATCCACAAGAAATACAAGCAAAAAAATAACATAATGTTTGAAGAGATGATCTCTTCTTTTTCTTTCCAAAAAGAGAAAAAAATGAATGTATATATAAATGAAATGATCAACTGACCTTAACTTTTCTCAAAAGATGGACATCATATCTCAACTGAATGGCGTATTATCAATGGAAGAAGAATAGAGGAAAGAAGGCCAAAGTTTATTTTGGCTTGCTGCGCTTCTATCTACCATATCTGCTGCTCTCCTTCTCCAGAGAGATACAGACAGAAAAGAAGAAAAAAAGACAGAGAAGTACAAACGAAAAAAACAACATACAACTCAGTACTCTTGCCCACTTCCTAGAATGACGACACTAAGATCGACTAATGAATATATACATTTATCGGTTCCTATGAAGTTATTCAAATATTTCCTTAACAATTTAACAGAACACATTGCTCGCACATGATGTTTTTGTGTCCATGGTTATTTGAGAGCACATATATATGGAAGTGAACATGAATAATTTATAAGTTTAATGTGTAGCTATTTCCAGACGGCGAAAAACAATATTCCCATGAGTTCAAACTGATACTAAACGGAGAATTGAATAGCAATTAATGCTAGTCTTTATTTGACAGAAAATGCCTAGTCACTCATCAAATAAGACTTAGTGTAATGAAAACAATTTAGTATCTGACCTAAGAGAAGGATATGAATTGCTAAATTGTATTTCGATAGACAGATAGAAGAAGAAAAAACTTTAGATGAATACAGTATAAATTGCTTAAATCAAATTAATTATAACTTACAATTATGACTCTTTATGCACATAGAATCTCAAAGCATATGTGAAAATTTAGCAATCTGGCTTTTCTCTAATATATACATAGCATTTTCCTGTTAATTGTATATGTAGATCTATAAATATGAGTGCGCTATATATGAATGATGTTTAAGCGCATGCTATAAGATCAAGCAAAACAATAACTAGACTGTACTTTTGTATTTTTGTCGATGCTGTTTTTCCTTTCTTGTCTTAGCAAAAAAAGAGACGTCTAACTTTATGACTGCCCATGATTCCATACCCACATATACAAAGAGAACGGGTGAAGTAATATAGGACTATTAATGGTAATAGTTGGGACTGTTTTTACAGTGTGCATGCAAGCATGTATCGTTGATGAATCAGCTCGAATAAGTTTATGTCAAAAAGACAGTACAAGAAAGAAAAAGAACTACGCATACTAAGTATGAATGAAATGGCGCTGTAATTTCTTTTTCTTTTTCCTCCGCTTTCAGCAATGGTTAAAACAAAAATGCCGAGAAAAGTCATTAGAAAAACATTACTACAGCTTGTGTTTAAAAATAGAACGTGAAACATATGGTTGAGCTCGTCTTTCGATGAGAATAAATGATTTTATTTTGATAAAAATAATCATTGACGCAAATAAGTATTTGATAAAAATAAAATAGTATGATGCTAATTAATACAAATAGGTTTTCTTCGATACACACAATGTTGAATTATTGAACTAATTGACTACTAACACAATAAAGATATTATTTGTAATCATTTCTTTGAGGGCAATTCATAATTTTTGTCTAAATACTTTTCGACGTAAATGAAAAGAATTTTTCATTGCATATTTACTCGAAAAAAATAATTAATTTAAACCAACAACAATAAATATTATTATTTTTCTGCGAGAAAGCGTCGAGTATGTCATCGAGCCATGGCTATTGAAGGTTGTCATATTGTCGTACAGCTATTTTTCATGAAAGCAATATTCCATATGACATTGAAACAGATAAAAAAAGACGAATGCCAAGTATTTAAAACAATTAATATTGATTGATTTCGCATTAATATTTATTCATAGAGGCCACTAATTATTCTTTTACGATATGTTGTACATATTTGTTCGCTTTTCATTGTTCAGCATACAACCGCATTTACGTTTCGAAGTCTAATTTTATTTATTTCTGGAGATTTTTTTTTATCACCTATTAACTAAATAAATAGGAATCTATAAATATCTTGTTATTGTCAATCATGATTAGTATCAATCGCTTCTAATTTTGTTTATTTCTACGTTTAAATATCTGGATTTTCTTTTAAATGTATTGATATGTGATTGCAATCTGTTCTATCTTATAGTTTGATAATAAGGCAATGTTGTTTTTAATCTTTCTCAGTTTCTTTTTGTATACTAAACGAGCAAATACCTTGCATACCAGTAGATATATTACTTTCTCAGTCGATTATTGCTACCAATATAAACTCTATTTTTAGTAAGAAATATACATTTATTATTCGTCATCTACCCGTATATTATATTCTATTTGTAGGTATTTTACGTTCAAGCGAACTTATTGAAAAATGAAATTAAATAAAAAGTTTTCATGCAGTTAATCCAGTTGAGTAAATCTGTTTTATAACATAATACGATTGTTTAATTCCACAACAATGAATATAATATAGCAACTCGGATGTTATTGATAAAACCTACGATTAAAAGCAATAGATATATTTTTCCGGTCTCTTTTTTTCTCCTAGTATAATCGCTCTACGATACAAACACGTTTAGTGTTATTTTAACCTTTTTCTACTGATTATCACCTGTTCGCTATGAATTGCGATGGTTAGTTTCTATAGATGAAGCCATTATTGTATGTGTTAAAAAAAGCATGAGATCATGACATAAGTTTACTTCATTAGAAAAACATTAAATTGATCAATGAACTAGAAACAAAATAAATTAACATTGATATTGCGTCAGAAATGCGACGATAAGAAACATCATAGATCTTTTCAAAAACTAATATTTTGTGTTCTTTAGGAGGAATTTTTCCATGCAAAACATTTAGATCAAAATCGATGTGCATGAACATAGCTAAACACGCGTTTTCATGTGGAAGGAGTTAGAGCAGATATTTTCGAAATATTTTTTCACTTTGCAGGAAAATATTTATCAGCTCTCTGATCAGAGCACGCTCGTACAATGAAAGCTTTTGAATGGTATTCATGATATTCGAAATAGAGAGATTTTACTGTCGTAAATATTGAAGGAAAAAGAAAACAATGATTTCATCGTTGAGAATAATCTTTACGTTTTGTTAAACAAACTAAAATGAAAAATAACACTTTTTCGGCATGTCCCCTGTTGTCACAATACCAAAAAGAAAATTGAAAATAAAGAGCTGAGCATTCTCAATTTTATGTGATACATTAGAACACTTTATATATATGTTACTACTATGATAAAAGAAAAAAAGACATAGATATTCCTGAGGACACAATTTATACGTTATGAAAGCGAATTACAGACGATCCTCGTTAATCCGATGAGAATCAATCTTTTGATGTTTCATCATCAAAGTTACTACATATAGCTATTAACTATTTATGTACTCTATTGAAATCTTAACTGCACATTTTTTCAAAATAGCCCAATAATAGATTTTATTCGACTACTAGAATAGAAGTGTTCCTATAACACTTGTATCAAATGAATCCTATGGATAGGCAACTTTTGATGAAACTAATCTTGAGTTATTAGAACCAGATATCTTGTTAATCAAGTATTGTTATTGCTTTGAGATTTGATTATGTTAAACATCGAATAACAATACAACTGTTGACGAATCTACATGTGAGAATAATATGCTTTATTCTGATGCATTATATTAAAATGAAAGATCTCGAGTGGTTTCATTGTTATGAAGTATACATGAGCGCTCAACAATAACCGGATATTTGATTTATTGTATTCTACGATCCGTTGTTTTAACGAGAAATCATTTTCAATGGATATATTCTTTCGTGGAAAATACGAGGATTTTAGGTTATTGAACTTGCTGAATTCGAGTAAGAAAATTCAAAATTCTCGAAGACTTTCTTATGTTCATTCTGTAGATGAGAAAATCAATGTACAAAAACTGAATAGTATTTATGCACGTCAAACTCAGTTTCAGCGCTATCGTTAGTTGTTCATCAGCCAATAATAGTTTCATAAAGAAATTTAAAAAATCATAGAAATACGATATAAATAGTAGAGAAATACTAATCTAATTCATCATATATAAAACAATGAGTCAGAAATTCTGACTGAGAATGACAAACTTCTATTATGTTAATATTATCATTTTTACAGGCAAGACCGAAAGGTTAACAAAATTTTCTTTGAAATAATCCGAATCCTTCTAGTACTAGCCATAAAATGTTCTTGTATCATAAAGAACAGAATGACTTACTGAAAAACGATTCGAATACGTTTCTTTCTATACAATTCTTGGATCTGTCTGCATGTATGAAGAACAGGCAGCAAATTGGAAATGATCATCGGTAATTTAATCGGAAAGAAAATTGTTTAAGGAAAAAACCTATCCAGAAAAAGCTTCCTGGATAAAAAAAAAATGATTTTCAGCAAACAGAAAACTATATATGTAACTTAATACTTATATTCAGCATTTAGTAGGCAATTCCCAATTTGCTCTATTCACTCGTTGAACTGAACGCATCGGAAGCAATCAACTAATATTCTATACTCATACGCATAATTCATTTATTAATCAACTAATCCTCTCCCTCCCTCCCTCCCCCCCGCATNTAAGAATCAAAATGAGAACGAATTCTTCTCCGCCTATCTAACTCAGCATGGCATTTGTCACCTAAAATGTTGTATGAAAGCAATTTTTCAATTTTCAATTTTCAATTCAATGGCACCTATACACATTATATATGCATGAGGAATCAGATGATCAACTTGATACGTGTCTTATGTAGAATGTATTCATCATATTGTCTATTGCATATGATGATATAAGTCGATTGACGACAAAGCAGACATGTTTTTATATGATGACTTAATAAAATCTTCAAACATATCATTTGTATAGATCAATGCCGTAAGATATCTAGCGTACTTTATTAATTTTATAATTCTAATGTTGAAAAAATACAATGTACCGTTTAATAACTAATTCTACACAAGAAAAGCTATAGAACAAAATATCTACTTTTTCTACTAGATCATTCTTAAACAGATAAACCAATATATAAATGAAGTATATTTTTCATCGTTTCTACAATGATAAATACTGAAATGAGAACAAGAATTATCCACGTTTCATTAAGATCATGCTGTTGTTCAACACACTCCCGAAATTTATTGTTTCTTTGATGAAACAGAGTACCATTTATTCTCATGTATCTATTCATTGACCTTCATTTTGTTCTTGAATGTCTACATTTTCTAAAAGTGAAATCTGAAACGCATTTGTCACTTTCGATTTCCTTTCATTAGCATAAACGAAAAAAAAGAAAGAAAGAGAGATCAAAACAAGAGTACTACATCAAAGTTTCTAGTTTTGTGGTTAATATAACAACAAAATACTCATAAAAGAAAAGAAGATCACCCATCGCCACTATCATGGAACGTAGACGAAGTTTCTGTAATCATTACTGCGCAATGAAATTGATCTGCCAACGAATACAAGACACTTATCGACTGTTGATCAGAAAGATTGCCACCAATAATAATCTTCTATTCTATCCGCACGAATTCACGAATGTTATTCTGCAAAGAAAAAGACACAAAAGAGCAGTATATATGCATATGTGCATGATATTTACTATGTTCGATAATTTCGTAGACAAATGCTGCTTGAGTCAATGTGAAAGACAAACGAACAGGTGATGATGAACCCTACATGTGACCATTGCTTCGGTAACCTAATCAATATGGATAATGGCCATCATATTTGACACATTAAGGAGACAAATGTATATATATATATATACACGTGTCAATCAGTATTCGCATACCACTTATAAAGGAGTGATAAGTCAACGTCAACAAGTATTTATACTTGTTGATCGAATTAAAATTCTTCAATTTTCTCCTCGTTGAAAGGTGACGATGGAGATTTTTTTTCTCTCTTGTGTATTACAAGATTAAATGTTTAATTCGTAAACATATTAAATTGGATTGTCTATAAATCCAATTTAATGAAAATTTCAATAAGATCAAGTAAAATATATGTGTATAGTATTATGATGTATATTGTGAAAAATAAATATTAGAAATACAACGAAAACAAAAACAGAAACAGATTCCATGTACATCTAGAGTGCTAAACAGCAACATCGTAATAAGACAACCGGGCCGCCAAGAAACAATAGTGAATAGAAAGTGTTTATAAGAAAAAACGTAAAATATGCGATAAGCAGTTAATTATTTTAATAGTTCGTTGGCCAAATCTATGATCTGAGGAAGAAGATGAATTATTAACAGTCTAAACACAAGAAAACGAACATTAATCTTCGATGGATATTCAGAGAAAAAACGAATTACCCGCAAATGATCATCAATTTGATCACCAACTTTTCTTAATATAGTTGCTATAGTATTAATAGTTTCTCGTCGTTGTTGTTCAATGAATATGTCATTTAAAAGATCAGGTAAATTATGTGTTGATATATTTTGTTGTTCACAACAAACTGAAATTGCTGTTGATGATAAAATCATATGTGGCAGAGTTAGTGATAAATTTGTTTGATATTTTCGATATGTTGAAATTGATGTAATACGACGTTTCTTTAAATTAGGTGATGTGTAACAATGTTTTATCGGTGATAAGGTAATTGTCGTTTTCGTCGTCATTCTCTTGAAATATAAATGTTTTATATGTTGCTGCTGATTGAAAATGGAAAAATGAGAAAACGATCAATAAGGAACGAAAGAGGAAAGGAAAGAAAAAAAAACGATAGAAAAAGAAAGTAGAATGCCGATTGATTGGAGAAAAAATAAGAAAAGATTTTTTTTTCTCTAATTTCATGACCTTCACAATTCGAAAATATACGGTGTTCATCTTTTTTCATACAATAAAAGAGACGAATATGTCTTCTATTTTTTAAAATGATTAGAATATGACTGTTGTATCATTCGACTTGTACATTCAAAGAAGATAGAAGAAATAGATGATCAATACGAAATGAATAACTTTTTCTTTTCTATGGTGGGAACGATTTTTGTTCTTGAAGAAAAGAATACCTTCTGGCATGTAACTATTTTGTTTGATCGATGTCATAATCTTTTAAGATATATGTAGGTGATTTATCGAACAGCAATCGATTCGTCAGCAGTCAATAGCAAAGAGAGAGAGAGAGAGAGAGAGATGATAATCTGAATAGTAATCATTTTTGAGGTTGATCTCGAATCGATTGTAAGTATTTGGTAGTAATTGAATAGTCTACGAATGTATCTATATATCACTACGATGAAGAAGAGCACAAATGAAAAAAAAAATACAAAATGTGATCAGATAAAATGTTTTGAACAAGCACTGATTTTCGAGTGAGATAAAAAATTAGATTTGTATAGGAAAAAAACATCATAAAACATGTCTTATACCACTAATATGAGTCAATTGACTGAGTTTAACGGATATTATTCTATCTTTTAAAAATAATTTTCTATGTGAGTCAAACCAGTTTTTTTTGGTCACAAGAGTTCACTTGAGCTAATGTTCTAGATCGGCTGAAAAAATTCTCTAAAACATTTTTTTCCAATAGAAATCTTTGGAATTTCACATGAATATTATAATAGAAGTATTTGCCGTTTTGTAAAATTTTACACCTGTTAATTCTATTGTAAATCATCAATCATATAATTATCCTTTTAATCTTCTATTATTTAGTTATTAATAATATGTACTTGATGCTATAATATCAACAAGGGTCTCCTCCCTCCCACAATCTGAACATGTACATCTACAGAAATAATCAAATCGAGAAAGACACAATGATAATAAAGATTAGAATCTCTTTCGCTCACTATTGTTCTCACATTTGAGTAGTATGTCGAGCAGATTTGCTCGTTCTATAGACACGCGATGTCTTGTGCCACCTACTCATAATAAGTATACAATGAATGAACAATTGTACAGGAAACACAATATTGAATAGTAAGCACAGCATGCTCTAGGTCTATTTTCACCTGCATTCAATCAGACATCCATCCGGTGCCACACTGTTCACTCGTACAGCATATGTAAAAAAAGCCACAGTAAAAAACTACTAACTTTGCCTGTCTATTATTTGATTAAGAAATACAGATACGTTCGTGTAGACAAGCCATTTGTTTGAATTCACAACATAAGACTCTTCATTTTACGCTTGTTAATAGTCAATGACTAGTGACTTTCGTTATAAATAGGTCAACAAAAAAAGAAAACAATAATAATCTTATTGTAATGGAATGTATATCCATCTATTTGACCATAGTATACTGTTAATCAAGAACACGTGGATCTATTACGATCACGTGCATCTTCTCACGTTCTATCGTACTTCAACATGCAAGAGGAAAAGTGTCGTATGGTGATTTAATTAATCAGAAACGAAAAATTTTCTTTCTTCTCTTTAGCAATGGAAGAAACTCAGAGGCAGAGAGTAGCGACGACTGAACTATACCAAATAGATCATAGACAAATAATGACCTCAAGTCATATGACGTTGATAACAGAGAGCAAATTAAAGAGAAAAAACAACAGAGTAGTGGAACGGCAGATAATCTATTCAATAATATATTGATCAGCACACACTAGCATAAGATTAGAGAAAGTCACTTGCTACATTTTCATGTCTTAGAGGCAAAAAGAAACTGCAATAGGTGTATGAAGATGTTGATGACAACAACTATGTTTGTGCTATTGTTTTTTTAATATTTCTTTTTGAATACTATTGATAATAAGAACAAAAAGAATATAGTATAAGAGATCAAAAACAAGTTGAGTATGAGATAAGTGATCGTTAACAACATGAATAGAATAATTGGAAAACACAATCATGTATGTACTGATTGAGAGCACAAATCTTCGAATTTATTGTTCTATACTGGTTGCGTACTGTTAAATTGAATAGAGCAAATTTGTACTGATAACATGTTGAACCGATAGCTAGTAATAATTTAAGACTATCATCAAGATTGTTTTCTTTTTAAATACAATCTTTATCGTGATCAATACGATGCAAACGATGAAAAAGCTATCCTGCCCAGTAGTGAATTCTTTCATTCAAAAAACAATTTGTGACCCGTAAATTCCAATTTTACGAAATATTCATGAGATCAGCTAGGATTCTACCGAAAATGATTTGATAAAAATTCCAATCACAGAGTAGGAAGTTTTCAGAAAATATTCAACAAGTAATGACTCAAAAGAGGTAGCTCTTCTATTTTTTCTCTATATTGTCATTCTGTGAATTTAATTTCTCTTCATGTGAAAGAATGACTCATGCTGTGTCAAGCTATTTTAGACATATTCTTATTGTGGATAAGATGACAAGAATCATCCAAAAATGTAGTAACAAAACTATGTACCGAATACAGCGACTAAAAAANCCCCCCCCCCCCCCCCCCCCCCCCCCCCCCCCCCCCCCCCCCCCCCCCCCCCCCCCCCCCCCCCCCCCCCCCCCCCCCCCCCCCCCCCCCCCCCCCCCGCGATTTTCGTATTCCTGTACTTCACATACTCCCTTGTACTTCCACCGCACTTTCATGTACTTCCATTGTACTCTCATCGTACTTCGAAGTACGGAAGTCGCGCCTTTTCCCCCTTGATTTCATTGGATGATTATTTTACAATTTTCAAAAAAGAAGTTGGTGCTCCTATTTATTGTAATGGATATATCCTCTTTTTTCGAGTTTTCTTACATAAATTGTTAGAAAAGTAACTAGAAATAGAGAATATCTTTCATAGCTCGTTAAACAAAAGAGGGTGATTATTTTCTGAGGTTAGAAGATAGATAAAAATGTTTATTCCCGAAGAAAGAGCCTATTTATGGTCATGAATTCAACAAAATTTTCTTCACTACAAATGCAAACTGCACTCAAACGTCTATTGCTCATAGTTTTAGTTCAATAATATAGGAAAGAAAATTTTGCTCCTCGGAAAATAGTCAGATCAGCTGATTGATAAGTCATGAAGATATTCAAATTTTTCTGTCTAGTGACTTTCTCAACATTCTATATACTTAAAGAAATCTCAAAATATAAATATATCAGTTAAAAGTTTGTTTCCATATGACAAATATTTATTGTTTTAGATCAAACTCGATTTTTTCATAGCACTAAATTGATTCAAATGAATGAAACTGTGTTTGTATACTTATTTTAATCAACACGAATAATCTTTGTTTTCTTTTTATCAATAAAAATACCAATAATTAATATTTCACAAAACAACTTACTTTTGTTTTCTGATTGTAGAATAATCAAGCAATATCTTTTACTCATATACGTGACATAAACAAAAAAATTCTAAGATGCCAAAAAATAAACAATGAAAACATAAGTCTATCTCGGCTCTAAGCTATATATATATATATATATAGGTATATATAAATAATGTGTGTATAATAATATGCGCAATAGCAAAACAAACAGAAAGTAAGAAAAAGATGAATACAAATGTGTTTGTTTTCTTTTTCATTGTCAATATTATTTTTTTTTCGACCATCAATATTGTTAGTAACGAACGAGAATGTAATTATATACAATAATAACGAATTCTTATTGATTTGTACTATCGGACAATATGCCGGTAAAAAAGAAATTCATGACAGCCTATTTTGATTACTGTTCCTTGTTCAATTTGAGCTGGCCCATCCCAAGATGGTTTATAAACTGATTGAGTTAAACAAGAACATTTTGATAGATTATCATTCTCTTGTTTATTATAATTATTATCATTTATGATGTCTAAACCATAGCGAAGATCATTTACACTGGTTCCATATTCACTATAATTTAATAACTCAAATAAATTGTTTTTTCGATCATAATATAAACAAGCATGTCGTTCAGTTATAAATTGACATGTAGGAGAATGATAATCGTTTAAACATATATCATTTAATGACGATGAACCGAACCAAATAATATGTTTTCGAATATATATAACATTCTGTGAATTTAAATGAATGAGAGCCGCATGAGATAAACGAAATTGTGAAAGATCAATTAAATGGGAAAATGTATCGATAGATGAGGTTCTAAAAATGCATATCAGAATGAGTGAATAGTATTCTATAATAGAAAGTATTTATTTACGGTATTTGTTGCTGTTGTTGTTCTTCATTATTCGTAATAATAGGAATATCGCAACTATTTAATTTATGATCTGTACATTGTTCTAATTTATAATTTGGTTCATTTAATGCTTGCAATAATGAATCAATTGTATTAAAAGTATTCGATTCATTTTGTAGTGGAGATTTCGTTCGATCATCATTCTCAATTAGTGACCTGTCTATCAATGAAATTTCATAAATATTATTATTAACAATATGATCAATTATTGCTTGTAAAATGTCCCATATACATGGATCATATGTATCTGTAGTATAATTGGAAAGAAGACTAGTCTAAAAATGAACAAGTCAATTTATGTTTATTTTCTTCTTAATAGATAATCGTGGAATCGAAGTGATTAAGACTAACTCTTTTGAACTATAGTCTATAATGTATCTGAATTCAAAAGTTTGAAAACTAATTATCAAGTTGAAAAGAGATCTTTACAATTTATGTTCAATTTCTAGAGTTCTCTATTGAAGAGACTTACATGAATTCATCGAATAGCTGCAACTACGGTAGCATTTCTCCTATGAATTCAAAATTTGTGATGTAGTTTTTCAAAACTGACCTTTCCATAATATTTTCTTTGAAAAATATTTTTCTTGAAGTTCATGCTTATAATATGAAAATAGTTTTTTTCGGAATTATAAAGATCTCAGAAATGAAATATATCTGTAATCCAAAATGTTAAGAAGTTTAGTTTTAGATAAGAAATTTATGAGTGGCATAGATTGAACTGAACTTGGAAAATATTCATTCGCATACATATCCTATGTTGCAATCCGATTTTGGATGATCTGAAAACAGTCAAGTTTGAATTAGGAAAACTATTTTGTTTCTGTAGATGTTAATGTCATAGCGGAGTATCTTTTTAAATAGAATCTATGCAAAATATGATAGTGTATTATTATTATTGGTCTTCATGATGGACATAATTTTAATTTTACCTGTACATGCTTCTCTTCTTTTGCATTGTCAACTTCCATTTCAGAAACATTGTTTTGTATAACATTTGCTTTCAAATAAAAATCTTCAATAACTTTAGGTATTTGACTAATATTAACAGATTCTAATCTATGATTCTTTATTGTATTCGATAAGACATACTCTTTTGTTTGTTTTATATGTGAAAATTCTTGACTAATTATATTTTGTTGATTTTGTGGATATTGATGATAGATTTTTACTCGTTCACTGGTTGATATTTTCTTTTTCTTTGCTAAATAACGATCTAATAGGGGCTCGATATGATTTGGACACATCCATTTTTCATTTAGTAATGGTAATAATGTCATGGGAGGTGTTAAACAATCTAAATGATATGTTAATGGACAATAATCACAATGTATGGATGGCCCTTGTAGCGCAGTAGACTTCCGACATGTAAAACAATAGTTTTGATCTTGATTATATATTGAATCGTTTATTGATGATGGGCAATGAAACTCTTCGGTCTGAGATGAAAGAACTAAACGATGTAATGTGTCTAAGTGATTATTAGAAGTTCCTATACGATTATTAATAAGAAAATTCATTGATGATGATGAATCAATCCATTTTCGTTTGAGATTTGATGAAGATAATAAAAAATGTTTATGCTTTTCATTATTGTTATTTATTGTACGAAATTTAATTTCACCTGATGGTTGTACTAAAGATTGACCATTTGATGCTAAATAGATAAAAACATAATTGATAATAGTGTTTTTAAACGTGAATATTTTTTTCAAAACGATAACTTTCCTCTTGAAATTCGACAACTCTCACAAAATCGAGTTGTCAACTCACAAGTAACTGAAAAATCTTCTATTTAAGTTTTTCAGTCAAAGCGTGTACAAAGTTTCATGTGATCGATCAAACTATACTTTGATACTCCTAATGAAATCTTGCAATGACAACCGAATAGTTATGTTTAAGATACAACAGAGTTATTTCTATTTGTGTTCGGTGAGTATCATTGCTTATCTATTCGTTTTAAACGGTTCGTCGTCTAAACTAATCGATTCACTAGTATTTGAGAATTGTCATTTCCTATATAATACGAATTCATTCTTTTAGTGATTTATTTCGAAAGATCATGAAAATAATATTGAATAGAAATTGAATACCTGTCGGTAACTTAATTTGTCCTAATTTTGATTGATAATGGTGATGTTTTTTAGAATTTTCTTCATGTAAATTTTTCTTTGGATTAAATGAGAATGATTGAATAATTTTTTGCTGTTTATTTTTATTCATTGAATCTTCTTGTGTTTTTGTTATAGTTTGACAATTTTCACAAAAATAAGCATCCTTTGGTATATCATCTTTTGTTAATGATGGATTCATACAATCAAGATGAAATGTTGCCGAACACATCTTACATGATACGATTTCACCAAAACAATAATTACACGAATTACAACAATTGGTCTTACTACTATGATGAATACGAGCTTCTTTTTTATTTCTGGACATATATTCTAAATTTGAATGTGAATACGATTTTAGTTTTGTTGATGAATTACTATTATTTGAATCACTATGAATAAGACGTTTTCGTTTGAAATTAATTGATTTTTGTCTTTTATTATATCCTTTGATTGATTGTATCTCGTTAACAACAGTTACTAATGTAGGAGAAGATTTCGATTTCGATTTCAATTTTTTATTTATTGCTATTATATTAGTATCGTTTTTATTGGGTAAATGTTTTGAAGTCTCTAAAAAAAATTTAAAAGAGGAATTATTTGATGATTTTTAGTGGCTATTTTCGTTAGAAACAATCTAACGAAATCTACTAGATATCTCGAGTAGTATGTTTCTTTTGTACCAGAGACCGAAACGAATGACAAAAATACCATTCGGTCCGATTCGGTTTTTCTGGACCCGGATTCGGATTCGATTCTGCTCTTCTGGTGTTTCAGAGTTTTCATACCGTTAGTTTCCGGTTTTCAAGACCGGGATTCGGATTCGATTCGGCTTTCCCGGTCACTCAAAATTTTAATTCAATTCGATTTGGCTGAAAAAATGAAATTGAATCGAATCGAATCGAATCGAATTGATTTTTTCATTTTTCCAGCCGAGTTGAATCGAATTAAAATTTTGAGTGACCGGGAAAGCCGAATCGAATCCGAATCCCGGTCTTGAAAACCCGAAACTAACGATATGAAAACTCTGAGACACCAGAAGAGCAAAATCGAATCCGAATCCGGGTCCAGAAAAACCGAATCGAACCGAATGGTATTTTTGTCATTCGTTTCGGTCTCTGGTACCAATCATTATCATGGGAAACGATGCGACATGAAAACACAAGCACTTAGCATCAAAATTAACGAAACTTTCAAGTATGATGGAGCTGTCATACTATATTTTGATATTCATTTTTGTGCACTCAAACTAATTCTTGTTCATTGACATTCTTACCACAATCTTCCTCATATTCCAGAATACAGACATACGAAAATGATAGCACCTGCCATCATCTTAGCTAAGTTATATTTCGATTCCCAGACAGAGATCTACTTGATTACACTTCGTATGAATATCAAATCAATTGATGCTATCACAAAACTAAACGAGAGAAATCGATGTGTACATGTAAGCACATTGTTCGAAACAAACGAAGGTACAGTATAACCTCAATGAGGCGGGCACGTATATAAAATGAACATGCTACGCTGTATAGTCTAGCAAGATACAATTAAACTGCATTGGCTGGGTTGATCATAAGTAGGTTACTGAAGTGCTAAATTGTCAATCTGTGATAGAAATAGTATTGCCTATATATGCTTGGGTAATTCTAAAAACAACAGAAAAAATTTTGAATCCAATAAAATCATTTACAAATATTTCCATTTCGTACCTTCTTTCTTCTTTAATTATCATCAATTGAACTACTTTTTCCTGTTTAGAGAGAAACATGTCTAAACTAACAGAGAGAATATAGATAATATATACCATTGGTGACTACCTGCTTAGACGAGTGATGTTATGTGACAGGTCACAGTGGGAAGTTAAGTATAGTTATCAGCAGTTAAGGCTGGAACTAAGGGTTTACTTGTGCAATTAAATTTGAAGAGTCTGTTAAATAGAAAAAGGTAATTGTATACCATTGTGAAATATGGAAAAAAGATGATAACATCATCAAAAACAAATTTCCAAATGTTGACCCCAGTACTGTGAACAGTTTTGATCGGTCTTGACTGTACCCACTTTATGAAAGTTATGTTTTATATGGTTGCATAAAGTGTTTAAAAGAATTTATTCAAATCAAATAATTGAATTTTATCTATTGGAATATAGAAAAGTCAGTATTCAAATATCATTTTCTATGTCGAAACCATAGGAATCTATTATGTTTCGTGAACGATTCGTACTTGTGTATTTGTGGCATAAAAAACTATCGTGCCGAATGTTTCATTTATGATCATTATCTTGATCAATGTTTTGACTGTCTTGTTGATGGTCAATATCTAAAAGGCGATCTATTACAAAAGAATGATTTCATTTGTCTATGCCCACCATGTCATTCAGGTCGTTTCTGTCAGTTCAGCTCTGAAGTATTGAATTTTTCGTTTGATTCGCTTATTGTCGAGAATCGTCTCATTGTGCAACTATTCTATTTGACTCTCGCGGTGATGACGTTTATCTCCGGTACAATAACCAACTATGCCAGTTGTATCACTTTCAAACGTTCGCAACTACGTACAAATGGTGTTTGCAATTATCTCATTATTTTATCATTGATCAACCAATGTTCTCTTTTTCCACTTCTGTTGAAAGTAGTTTACATACCAATGGGTTTATCTAACAATATGTCATGCAAAATACTCTCCTACACGCTCTCGGTTTATACTCGATACTCATGTTGGCTTACGCGCTGAATCACAATTGAGCGATTGTATTTTTTTTTTGCGCTATTGAATAAACCACGCTCAGCTATCATCTTAAGTTTGATTACATTGATGATTATTGCGACTATGCATTTTCATGAACTCATCATCTATACTGTTGCGAGCACTCCAAACGGAAAAACATTTTGTGTTGGTAATTTTGCTCAATTTTCACCATACAATCGTATTGGCGTACTTATTCATTATATTATTCCATTTTTTATTCAAATTGTGTCTATTACTGTATTGATTGTATTTGCTGCACGTAGTCGTTCACGGGCAAGTCATGACCAAACTACGACTATTCACCATAGCTACTCGTTTTTTTGCTATTTGTTTTGCCGTCCACGAAGTATTTAGAAGAATTTGGAAAAACACAACTCGCTAAAACATGTCTTTTTCATTGGAGAATTTCTCGTACGAGAAAATTGATGCGCATCAGAGCTATCCAACATCGTACTATCACTAGTTAAAAGAGTTGCACACGTAAACGATTGCTTTCATTATTTTATTTGCTTCTACTATTATGTCAGTTTGAATATCTATATGCACGTTTATTACTTTTTTTTATCTAAATATAGAAGAAAACACACAGATCAAGTCTAAAACAATCACAGTAAACAGGTAAATCAAATATTTTTCATCGTACACGATTTAAGGTTCACATCATGTATAAATAGATTTCAATTCAGGTATATTCAAATTGTATAAAATTTTCAGAGTATGCTGAGTGCCCATAGTAGAATTTTCAACTGTATACTACAACGTTTCAGCAGAATATTGATCAAGCAAGGGTGAAAAGTAGTTCATTTGACAATTCATATTTCTGTCCAAGATCATTCAGTATAATTATTGTTCTAAATTCTACAGTAATAATTTCATAATGGGCCTGAAGCCACCAGATTTCAATCGTTGATACCTTCGGAATGTTATTCACGATCGTAATTTAAAAACAGAATATGAATGATATGTCAACGAAGTTATCTGATTATTTGTGATTGGCAATATTACTGACTTAAAAAGAAAACACGAATGGAATCAAATATTAAATCTATAAATTTTTGAAATATAAGGTCATTTCGTTTTTAAAACTCTATTTCACTTTCCCTAGAAGAATCGCTAGGGAGTTAAATAAAATATTAAAAAATGTTCTGTTGAGAGTACTGTAAGGTCGTTCTTATCGAAGAGCAAACTAATATATATTTTTCAAGTTCATATTCAAATGGAGATTTTCTATCGTCGAATATGAAGGCCATCTTCAAACGTCAATGTACAAGTTGATATGGATGATAGTATTCTTAATGTATCATGGGAGTATGAGTGACGGTACACCCACACTCTACATACGAATCGAAATTTTATCATTCGTTTTGATCTCTACTACAAATGATACCCTGCGAAAACGGAATGAATTCTAGCAATATAGTAAATGAAGTTCTTTACCGTAGGTCTGTTTATCAATGGAAGAATATCATTTTTAGAATGAAGAATGAATTCAACAAACTATTTCGATTTTTTGTTTTCTGTGAGTACACAGGATGCTTCTTACCTAAGAAAACTAATAACTAAATAATCGATCAAGTTAAGCATTACAACTTCTGAATTCAATCGTGATTTTATAGTGTAGTGAAGTGAATGTGTCCTGCCTATACACATAAATAGATGTCACTATTTATAACTTTATCATAATTGGTTCGGTCGACTTTTTGTCGTTCTACGATATGACGATATGGTGATGAAAGTAACTACTTGTGAAGACATTTTTTCATCATGTCAACTTCTGGCGAAATAATATTTGATCGTTCATCAGATACACACGATGAAATATGGGATGATACAGAATTAATTCGTGCTTATGATCGAGCTCATCGACAAATTCAAAATCGTCTTCGTAATGATTCTAAGGCAAAAAAGGATTTATCGATAAATAAAAATGACAACAATTCTCGAACAAATAACAAAACTAGAACCAAAAACGAAACCGTAACACAGTCAGCGTCAATGAATTTTCCAGTACCAATGCCTGTAAATATGTTAACTCCACCAAAAACTGAAGACGATGCTTTTCATTCTATGCTAATGGCCTGGTACACAGCTGGTTATCATGCTGGTCAATTAGCTGCTAAGAATTGGAAGCCGACCACTTGACTATCGTTCATATACTTTTTTTTGTTATTTATATTAAATATGATTGTTTTTATACAATAAAACGTGCTGAGTAAAACGCAGTCATGAAAACCAACGTTTTGATATTTCGAAAGTTAATTAGACTAATTTAGATCAATACATGAAAATGCGTTTCTATCATTAACATATAAATTTGATTGATATAAAAATATATTGTTCTCCTGAAGAAACTATTAGCATAGACTATTTTAATTGCTGGGTTTTAATCATTGTAAATGTACATGGCAATACACGATGTTAGAAGAAAATTAATAAATAATTTGAATTTAGACTTAATCGAATAGGCTTGATGCTTTCGATTGTTGATCAAAAAATGCTTGCATAATTCATATTCTCGAAAAAGACATTTACTATTCTAATATCATTAATAATAAAATGATTACTTTTTATGCCTTACAGAAAAACGTGCTTAACTAAGCATAACGTATACTACTTGAATAACTATGAAATTTATTGCTTTTCCTTTAAATGCCCAATTATTGACGTTCTCCCTTCGTTTATTACTAAAATCGATAACTCACAACAAAACAAACAATAACATATATATTTATACATTTATATATATGACGATAGATGTGACGGATGACTAGATAGAAGAAGAAAAGGAATGACATAATAATATGTGAGGGTAGGCCCGTAACACCAATATATTCACTATTCTAAAAATTGCATGCAAGACTTCAAATAGCTGCCTTAATTATTACTAAGTTATCTCTTTAGAATAATATTTTACATGTTGATTATCTCATGAATATCTTACGCAATTACTTTTATGAAAATAGACTACTCTTTTTCTTACTGTATTGTTGTTATAGTGTGATGATATTTCTTTTTACGTCTCTAACATGTGTACTACATCGATACGCTTGATAGTTTTATTTTATGAATCATTGATATATTCTATGATGAAAAAGTATAAAAGAATAAAACAAATTGTGTATTCAAACACATCAAATATTTATTTGCGAGAGTATTTTATTAACGTCAGAAGAAACAAACAGCTGAAAACCATGGGCCAACAAATGTTTTCTGGAAGAAACATCAAAAATAAATTATCAAACGAACTTGGAGCAGGACAGGGACAGAATCAAAGACCTGCTCAAATGATGCAAATGATGGCGCAGACTACTTACTTCGTAGAACGACATGGTGCAAGGCCAAACGGCGTTCACGCTCATCGACATCAATGAGAAGTTTTACAATATTACATATAATATCATTTAACGAATATTAAATCGCATTTTATGCTGGGAGACACTGATCAATTATTTATGAATTTGTCGATATTTAAAATAAAATGTCGCCAAAACGTTGACATATTCTTCCATAGCTAATAAATTTATCTTCAAAAAAAAGCTTCTTCATATTTCATGTACTATTCCTCTTACTTAAGATTAAAAACCAACAATAAAAAACTCTATTTCTATAGTTGCAAATGATCTTTTAGTCAGTTTCCAAAATATTCTAGTTTTATCAAAATTATTATTCGCTTTACTTACGTTAGAAACGACATAAATCACGTACAAAAAGCTATGTCGAATATTTCATACGACTAGCCAACTAATTGTCAGGCAATAAATCAGGTTTCTACTAAATTTCGATTAGAATTTCATACATATATCAATCGTAAAAACTATTTTTTTGCACTAAAATTCAGAGCTGCTAACAATGCCATTCAACTTTTGCTTTGAAAATCATAATTGGCATAAATAATATAAAGATTCCTATATTCATATTCAATACATTTATTATTGAACAAAAAATAGAAATGCACTAAATGAACATTAGAAAAAAAACTATACATTTTCTCATGTATCTGAAATAAATTGAATAACAAAAGGAAATATTTTAATATAATTCGATCACCTGGATACCCTAGTAAAACATTTCTTAATTATCACCACCACGTAATCGAAGTACAAGATGGAGTGTACTTTCTTTCTGGATGTTATAATCACCCAATGTTCGTCCATCTTCAAGTTGTTTTCCGGCGAAGATGAGTCGTTGTTGATCTGGTGGGATACCTTCTTTGTCTTGGATTTTAGCTTTCACATTTTCGATGCTATCAGTCGGTTCAACTTCGAGTGTGATAGTTTTTCCAGTGAGAGTTTTTACGAATATTTGCATGTTGATTGTGGTGCAGTTAGCAGACGATGAGAAGAAATGAATGTATGTATGTTTACTGAGAACGAATGAAAGAGTAGTCGAAAAATCTCTCTTTTTATATGGGACAATGCGTCAGAAGTTGATGATTCTAGATGAGTGTAGAAGACTTCGTCATGCAATTGTAATGACACTTAGTCACCGATGAGAAAAAAAAACAAAGAACAAATAAATGGAGTATGAGTAATTTGTAATGCTTGAGAACAATGATTCATGTAAGCAATAGCGCAAGATGTGCTTAAGAGGGCGCTGGAAATTTCATGCTCTCCTACAAACATTGACAATAGTCGCCGACGGAGGGAAAATAAATTAGAGATATTAGAATTTTATGTTGTATGCTTTTAGATTACGAAATGATGAGGTAATATTGAAAAATTCTTCTTGACTTTATGATGATAATAATTTTGGTTGATAGTAGCTGCGGTGCTGGGAAAAAGAAGTTTTATTGACGTGTACATATGATAATTATTTATCAATTATTTTTATTAGCATTTTCCTCTACGAATAACTTAAATCTATATACTAGCTTAGTGTAGCAAAGAAATGAATTTATTTCGTCGTGTAAAATTTGAATGTTTCGATTTCTCTAAAATTCAGAACTTTTATATCTTTAATTAAAGGCTTTGAAAAGAAATAAGATACGTGAAATGATTCAGAAATACTATGAGCTATAATTGGGTAGCATTCGCTTTCATTTACTGCATATCACAATTTTAGGTTCAAAAGTCATGGTACCAGAAATTTTAAATACGTTATTAGCTTCTTCGCTGAAATCAATGGCAAATAAATATTCGTTGGGATTGAAATGTTATTATATATTAGTCAAATATGTATTAGCAATAATATTTATCAAGTTTCTAATTAATATGGATTGACATAGTTATTTTCAAACAAAAAGAAATGATTAAAAAACAACATTTCTACACAGATTATGTGATCATACGAATAATTCGATCATGTATAATGATATTAGAATACAAGCATATAATTTGTTTTGTTGTATTTCCCCATTAAGACTTAATTGCTTTTTGTAATTATACTTCATGGCCAACAAAACAAAAACAAAAACACGAAACAACAGAAGCTATCATTTAATATATAAATCTTAACGATATAAATAATAGATATAAGATGTAGTCCATTATTACTTAGTCCCAAAAGCTATAAACATTCCGCATTGCTCTACAGAAACCGTAGGCGGATTGATTATTGTGAACATGAACTATACAAGAGCATCTCCTTCGCATAAACAAACATATTTGGCACCGGTATTAACATATGTTTTACATCAACTTCCTAGTGCGACGACAAGGTAAAACATGTAATAATAAGTCTGATGAGAATAATCGTAAGTCTGGAAAATCATGTTGTTCCTCAAACAGAGAAGACTACTATTCTAAACTAATATTTCCATAATTTAATTCTTGAGGTATCGCGAAATTAGGACAATAGAATATAAAACAGGATATAGTAATAGATATCCAATATTAAATTTATTGAAACGAAAGCATTTTTTTGTAAGTGAAAACCTTATTTTGATACAAAACATTAAATTATTCTCAATAAAACCATATAGTTGCTCTTTGATTTGCGAAAAACAAAATATTCCAGCTTAAACTTTGGGGCATTAATAAAGCATAGCATAGATTCTCGTATTGCTAAGTTAAACTAATCAACCATTGGATTGATTTTCATCATTATAAGTCAACAAATATCAACATAGAACCGGCGTACTTACGTATGGCACTGCTCAAGGCCAACGCCTTCTATGGCAATATCTCATCTAATTGTTACAACCTTTCTGCTACATTTTGTAAAGAATCATCACAGAGAAATAAAGCAGCATTTTTTTCCTCTCATTCATCAATCGAAATAAACGCAAAATGAAAGTAGTTTTCAATTATTTTATTGTGAGCAAGACATACTCAATCATATAGTGACTGTTTATAATAGATACATAAAAGAAATCACAAAAGTATAGGTTCTCATCAACTCGAGAAACAATGGAAAAAATAGTTCATTCTATTCAAATTTTTAATAATTTATTGATTATCACCACCACGTAGTCGAAGTACAAGATGGAGTGTACTTTCTTTCTGGATGTTATAATCACCGAGTGTTCGTCCATCTTCAAGTTGTTTTCCGGCGAAGATGAGTCGTTGTTGATCTGGTGGGATACCTTCTTTGTCTTGAATCTTTGCTTTGACGTTTTCGATGCTATCAGTCGGTTCAACTTCAAGTGTAATTGTTTTACCAGTCAAGGTTTTAACGAATATTTGCATGGTTTGAGTTTAATAGCAAGTAAAAGTAGAGAAGAAATAAGTTAAGCACAAGGCGAATGGAGTGTCGTGAAAGACGTAACCGCTTATATACTATGTCTGTCTTGTGATGATGAATCAGCTTCTTGATGTTTCTTGTTGATGGCGCAATTGCACGATATGTTTGTAATGACACACTACACAAGGATGAAAAGTGAGGGAAAAAACCAAGAGAAATTCAATAAAAAGGACGAAATAAGAAAGTCATATAATTCATTTGAACGCAGTGGTTCTTACGATCTTACTTGAAAATAGTAAAATAAGTTATCTTTGGAGATGAATGTTGAATCAAAGTTTAGCTGTATTCATAGAGTATGTCGGGAGAAATCCGGTTGAAATGAAATTTGTTGCTATGGCGAAGGATAACCTATTGTTTTCAATTAGTTGAGTTCTAATCCAATCGATGTATGTCTGAACTGTTGTAAGATTTTTCCTATGGAGATGCTATATTGATCTATATCGGCGTTTATATCTGTTCTATGTCTCGAGGAGATATAGAAGAGAGAAAAAGAAAAGAATGTTAGTTATGCGATATTTCTCACATATGAGAACAGAAAAGAGGGTAAGGCAGTCGGCGTCTTAGACAGATACTGTATTGAACATACAGTCAATTGCCATATTTTTTCTTATGTAATAGACCTTTGATTTGTTTTCTTATGACAGTAACACATTTATTGATAGACATGAATACTTGATGATTTCTTTTTAGATTTCTTTTATAAAAAAGCATGTTTCTAATAAAAATATTTTTCTTAATTCTTATCAAATCAATGTCTATCCAAAGTGACTTATTTACGTCAACAACACATTTATCTCATTTATTAAATACTGAAGTAGGTTTAGCTAAACAATTAGATATCTACCTGAAAGAAGAATATGAACGATTAGATCACATAGAAAAGTAATTACCCAAAGGAAATGTAGTTTTTGATCTAATCTCTATTGTGTGATTTGATTTTGTTTTCCTTGTAAAGATTTGTTAATGTTATCAAAGATGAGATTCGTCAAGCGCAAGGAAACGAAGAATATTATTTTGGTAATCCAGTTAATTCATATTTATTTATTAAACATTTAACAGCTGACTGGAATAATATAGAACAGTTGCTACCGACAGGTGTAGACAAGTCTTTTTACAAAGCGATAATTTAATCGTTAATTATACCTTTTTTTAGACTCTGTAAAAAATATTGGTAGTAAATGGTTATTTCCTACATTTGAAGATTACACTGGTAAATTAATAATTGTCCTTGTTTGTCCTTTGTAATATTTTCTCTCAAAAACAACATAGGATCTGCTATTGGATTGATGCGCTTACAAGATACATATGAATTAAATACCAGTCAATTAGCTAATGGAGAATTAAGTTCAAAATTTAAATCAAAACGATTAAGTGGTTAGTATAATGAATGTTTTCTTTTTGTTGTTGTTGTTGATATCATTCTATGTATCACTTCTGATCAATGAGTAGATGCTGAAGTGTAACCTAAGGCAAAAATGTTTCGAATGGTTGATAAAATCGTCTCGTTCATTTTTACTTTGAAAGGACGGATAACTTAGTATGAATAGAAAGTTTCCATTGGAATAATCATCGGAAGGATTTTCTTGGCTAGGTATGAGTTTCTTTTATGGGTTTTATCATATTCTACATGAAATGCATCGAAGAGTCACAGTAAAGAATTCTGATATGGTTATTTGTGCGACATTCAAAACTCATGGCACTTATTGTACGATAGATTTTATACTCGAGATACTTGTTTCTTTCTTGAAATAGTGCTCTTTCAAGGAGAATCAATTGTTTTTGTGATTTGTGTAGACTCGAGAGTGTTTTTTTCGTGGCTGACTGTTTCGCGAAAAAAAGATTCATTTATATATATTCAAATCATGAACATTTATTGGTGGAGAAAATTTTTCATATTAGAACTATGTACGGGCTCATTGATATATCTCCTAATATAATTGATAGACCCAGTGATAAACTCATAACTCGACAAGGAAAATGTATGAGTGCCTAATCGATTCGACCTTTTATATTCTCACGGACGTGAGTTCTACTTATAGGAAAAATATCAATACGAAACCTTTGAATCATTTGAGACTGTTGCTTGCCAGACAATGTCTGCTAGTCAATACTAATCTCACTGTTGGATAAACGTAATTCACCATCATAATAGAAAAAATAAAAAATCATGACTGAATGATTTGCTTTTCATAGCTTTGGAATGTTATGATTTGGGACGTGTTGCATATACAAATGGCGATTTCTATCATACACTAATGTGGATGCAAGAAGCACTTGACCATTTGGATACAGAAACGAATCATACGTCAATCAATAAAATTGATATTTTAGATCATCTTGCTTATGCAACATCACAGGTTTACAGATGCAAATGCATTTATTGTGTTGATTGAATGTTTATTTTATTTATTTATTGTAGCAAGGAAATGTTGAACATGCATTAGCGATCACTGAAGAAATACTAACAATGGGTAATGACACATCGACTTTTTTAGTGAGAATTTTTCAAAGTTTTTTTTTTGAAGCTCCGGATCATTTTCGTGCACAAAATAATAAAGTCTATTATGAAACTATTATAAAAAATCGCACACTAACTAAAAAACAACGAAGAGATGATATTGATAAAAGTAATTCAACCAATCTTAAATTAATTCAAACGGCATCAAACGATGAAAGTTATAAAATAAATAATAAACGATCTGATGATTACTTCGACGAACAGGAATCATATGAACACCTATGTCGACAAAATGGGACTCGAGTATAATCGAAAAAAAAAGAATATAGATCTTTATCATTTGCGATTTTATTCTTTAGCTACATCCAAAATATCAATCGAAATTATTTTGTCGCTATCGTCATAACAATCATCCATACCTTATTTTACAACCCGTTAAAGAGGAACAATTATTACATCAACCAGCTATTTTATTCTATCATGATATTATCAGTGATTCAGATATTGAAAAAATCAAATCACTTGCTTTACCAAAAGTATGTTATATCTAAACTAGAAGATATACAGTTTCAATAAAATGCTCATTTTACAGTTACAACGTGCTGTCGTTCGTGATTTTACGACTGATACTTTTCAACCAGCTGATTACAGAATTTGTAAGAGGTACCGGTAAAAATATTTGTTTAATTATAATGATTTCTACTAATTCTCAATTGCACATTGTGGTCAACTTAGTTTTGTTTGTAGTTGATTAAACTAAAACAAAACAGAAATTTGTGTAGTTGATTGCTGTGTCTTAATCTAGTAAAATTATGAGTTTAACTATTAACGGTACCTATTGGCACGCATATATGGTTCTGTATCTGTGCGTAATCGCTTTGAACTCAACTTTTAGAATTGTATCTATAATCAATTTATTTTGGGATAGATGTTGTGCAAATAGATTTCATACCAAGTTAATCATTTTTTCATAAAAGAATTCTTGACCGCTTATCATCAATAGAAAACTAATACTATATGGAAGTAATAAGTATTATTTTTTTATTATCGATTGCATGTCACCATTTTTAATCACACTCATAAGTCTATTGCGATGTACACTCTAAGAGTATCAGTATCGGGTGAGCATTAATAAAAATTGGTTTCTAGCTATTACGTATTCTTCATATTGGAAATATGCCAAATCCGTATGTTGACTTGACACGTGAGAGAAACAGCTCGCTTTATAGCATTATATGCATAATCGTGTAAACACTTCAAAGGTCAACGTACTATTAATTTTTTCAAGGATATCCAGATATCTTTAGGTTTTAGATGATTCATTCTATTATGTATATTTCCGTTGATCATAGCTAAGTGAAAAGTCGTTTCTTTTATCTATTTCCTTCATTTTTTTTAATATTCTCAATCAAGACTAAACTGCAAGGTTCAGATTTCGTATATATGTTCATGCAATAATATTATTTATCCAATGTATACTATACTATTTGTTATTGTGCTCGAGGAAAATTTCCTTTGTTTACATTATTATTTGATGAATATTCAGACAGCCATTTATCTCTCATTATGGTTGTAGTTGAGAGAAGCAATGATACAAATCCTAACAAATAGAAAAAATAAATGAACATACCAATTATAGAGTGAGTGAGCAAAAGGTACGAAATGAGGAAAACAATAATATTTATTTGCATGTCAATCATCGATTTTGAAAACATTCATTTTTGAATTCGCTTCATCGATCCATCACATTTTAACTTATTATTCTATATACTATGCTTTTGCTTTATGCATATATTAATTATAAAAATCTGTATGTCATTTTGGTTGTTTTCTTTCTTGCTTCTTATCAAAATAGTCCCATATTTTAGTGCTTGGCTGAGAAATGAAGACTCACCAGTCATCGCTCGTCTATCCCGACTAATTGAAGCTATTACAAATTTAAGTATGATAACAGCTGAAGACCTTCAAGTATGATTATATGATTTTCATAACACAAAAAATTATCTATTGATTACATTCTAAGATTGCAAATTATGGCGTTGGTGGTCATTATGAACCTCATTTTGATTTTTCACGAGTAAGTAAGTCTATCAAGTAGTGTTATTAAATAAACTCTTCAATCTAGAGACGAGAAAAAGATCCATTGTCACGTCTGGGCGCCGGTTAGTTAACATTCTTTCTGTTTTTATTTTGTAAAAATTCTATAATAAAAAAGTTTGCTTGACAGGAAATCGAATAGCTACATGGTTAACTTATGTAAGTTCATTATAATGAGAGATTTTATTAGAGTAAAAATGATTCTTTCTAGCTGAGTGATGTCGAAGAAGGTGGTGCAACTGTTTTTCCTTTAGCTGGCGGTCATTTAAAACCAAAAAAAGGCGGTGCAGCATTTTGGTATAATCTTTACGCATCGGGTGAAGGTTAGAATATTATTAATTGTGTTTATTAATCGAAATTATTTTGTTCTAGGTGACTATAACACTCGTCATGCAGGTAAGATGTTTAGTTTTCTTTTTGATCAGTACATAGAGCCTGGATTTTTTTCTCTTCGTTAGCTTGCCCGGTATTGATTGGTAATAAATGGGTAGCAAATAAATGGATTCATGAACGTGGTCAAGAGTTTCGTCGGCCATGTTCACTCAATCCAATGGTATAAGTTAAGAAACAAGCAGAATATCCTATTGTCAGAGATTCGTTTTTCTGTACGGCTATTTATTTGTTTGAGTATATTGGTATTTTTGTTTTCTAATGAGAATTTTTTGCAAATTTTAGTGTATATAGTAATAGAAACTATAATATGACGAAATAACCTATCAAAAGTCAGGTTTCATAATTGTGTTCTTTTTTTATGATCATGTTTGATACTAATATTTAGTTTTTTTAGCGTTGAATTTTTACAACGAAGAAACATGAATAATTGTCTGCGTCTTGTTGATATTTTTATCAATTTTTCTTTGTTGAAATAAACAAATGATTTACTTTTATCAATTAATAAATGTTCTCTTATAAACCAGATAAATATTACATGCTTATGTCTTGATTAAATATAACATAAGTTATATAATCTGCTTAGATATAGAAAATTAATGTGATATTTGTCTTAGAATAAGCATGACTGTTTTGTAGCATAAGATTAAGGTCATCGTCATAGTTGGCAATGAACCTCACTGATAGAAGAATGTTCGATACTCATTAATAAATGATTAAGATTGATCGAATTTTCAACTATACGGATTCTGATTAAAATTAAAATAACTTGACTACTAAATGAAATGAACTCATTCTGATCAAATTGAATTAATTAATAACCGAATAAATTTTTATTTGTTTCATTACTAATAGAAACAGCATAGCAGAAATTCTTCGGTAAGATCGTCACATATTTCCTAAAGGCATATTTATTTTTACATATCGATGAGTTTTGGCCTTGATTTGCCTAGATGACATTCTTATTATAGTTTCGTGCTACGTGCATTCATTGTTATGAGTTCTTTGGCAACATGGACAGGAGGCGGCAACATTAAAATTAAAATAAAAAGCTAAATTATAACAAAGACCTATTACGAGAGGCATAGCCTGATCGATAAATAAGAAAAAATGCTTTGTTATTATTGATCATTTACAACGAGCATCAAATAGATCAATTTAAAAACTACTTATACCAAAAATTCAATTAATTTTAAATGCAGTATGTTTTTGCTGCTTTTTTTTAGAAAATAATTATATTTCTAGTAATGCTATTAACCTACTTTTATATTTTCACGATAAAATTTTTCTTACATAAATTATGATGGGAAAATATATTTCTTCGGAGAAACGTCTAGCCAATGCCAACTTGGGGATTATGATATTAAAAAAGACGAAGAATAATTCTATTATCCTTCGAAAATATAGAAAAATAGGTAAGATTAGAAATGATCATTCTCTCTCTCTCTCTTCAACTACCCTGTTATTTAATATTGAGCATAAACGATCGAATCGACCCTAGATTGAGGCGTTCATTGTAATAGTTCGTAATAAAATTTGAATTGAAGAAATAAAACTGAATGAATAAGAGCAAGTTTGGTTATTTGTAATATTATGATAAAATATTTTCTATAGCCTTTCACTTGTAGATTTACAATTATCGAATAGATTGCTTTGTCTTTTTTTTGCTATGAATTGTAAACAGTATTTTTTTATCATTAAAACTTCAACAGTCTAAATTTAGATACTTGAAAGAATTTTCAATTAAAAATGTAATTTATTTTTTGGCTCATTCACGGAACAAGTCTATGTTTACAATAACATGACCCCGCCATTGAACTTCATGTATAATGAATAATCTTAATCATCATGTTAATATGTTTTCTTTTTTGCCTAAGGCTACCATAAATTATTCCACAAAACAATACATCTTTTACTTATCTAATAGAAAGCATCTCAACAGTCTAGGGATAAATATTATTTTTCTTTTCGTTTTTTACGGTGTAATATACATATATATATGTGCACGCTGTTTCATTGTGATCAATAGCAAAATCAAGTGTAACAATAACATGAGATCTAGGTATCTATTATGATGATGTTATGAAAACAATCTTGTTGCGTGTTTAAAAAAATCATAGAAGAAACAAACAAAATTTCTAATAAATGTTGTTATCTACAGATGTATATTTAATATACTTTTATTTTTCCTTTTTAGAGTTATTATTGCCAATAAAAAAGCAAAAAATCATATCTAAATAGTACTCAAGTTGTTGTAGACAATAGGTCATTATATAAAATGTTGATAAGAAAACTTTTGAATAATGTACTTTCATTGTTTTTTTACTCTATTAAACTAGACGAGAACAACTAGCAAACACGTAAACAAGATGGATTCATTTTCGTATTGTTCTTCAGTATATACGTATGCGTGTGTGATTCAAGGTGAATTTGTCTTTGATTTTGATCCTTGATAAGATCAAGTTTAACTATCGCTTTGAGAAGAAAAAATGCCGAATGCTGATTCTGCTTCCTTATGTAGATTATTCAAGTATACAGCTTTAATATTTATTGATAACATTCGGTTTTTATTTGATTAATAAAGATGACATCATGCGTAAAGATGAAAGGTTATTTATTCAATCTAGGGTTTCATTATACTGCTGACAATGATCTAGATAAAGGTTTGCATCTCATCTTAAATAACATGAGCAACGATTTTTTTAAATAAATTCATTAAAACAATTCAATGTAGTCAGTCTTATTTCTCTTGTTCATATCGAATAATTATTCATTCGTTACATATGCATAGGTTAAAGTCGATAAGGTTGATTACTAATTAATTAGTCACTGTGCAATCAAATCCAAACTTAACCATACGATGTTCCAGTATTACTTCAATATTAGACATTAGTTGAATTAATGTCCTGAGATTGATTGAAAGGATAAGATCTAATGATGGTACATAAAAAGAAAAATGGATATAATATTTTAATATTTTTTCAAAAATTACACACTTGCTGATATGTTTTTCGACTATTTTATATATTCAAGTAAAATGATTGATTGCCAATACAAAACTATAAAAACAAAATATCCATATTCATCAATCATGAGTTTGTGACAAAGATATATTTACGAAAAAATGATAATGATTTGTTGTCTCGGTGTCCAAAGTTTCATGGAATATGTTTCTTTGTATTATAATCGAAAAGATAATGAAGCAAGATCGTTCATGCCATTCTAATCGTTTTGTTTTTTACTTAATAATGGAAAATGAACTGTAACAATAATAGTTCATATTTGATGTTACCGAACTTACATCATATTGATTCTTCTTTGTAGCAGCTAAGAACTCGTTGGAATAATATAGATTCATTATTGAACGTTGTAATCGTGTGTTTTTATCTACATTATCGAATAATTGTGAAAAGTTTTATCTATAAGCATTTTATGGCTTTATCTTCTAGTAAACTTATTAATCGTGCAAAAATAACAAACAAAAAAAGTAGTTTTGTTAGTGTTGTTCGTGTTTTTTTTCTGTAAATAATCACAGTTTATTGTTCAAAACAAATAAGAATAAGAATAATAATTAAAGTTTGATTTGTTTATTTGCCGAATTTAATAACCGATCAACATTACTAAAAACAGTTTTCTTTAAACCGCGATTATTTTGTGATGCCAATATATCAATGTCATTTTCATCCGAACTATCACAACAATTTTCATCAGCATGATATTGGCTTTGAATATCATTAATGCTCTTAATATTATTTCCATCGTTAGCAATTAAACCACATTTATCTGATAATGATGAATGCATATCGATTGTACTTAATACAGTCTCAATAGGTTTAACCGGAAAATTTTTTTGACTGCTAGTTGCTGAACAGACACTACGACCTGAACGAGCTTTTTCAGAACCATTATTTATAAATGTTTGCTGAGATGATAACGTCGTAAATGTTGTTGGAGAGCCATTGTCATAGGAATTCTGAGATAAAGAATATGATGCAATACTTAAATTTGATACTGACGAATTATCCTCGGACATATTAAAAAGATTTGTTAGTGAATCAGATTTCTGTCGATTATTTGCTGATAAACTACAAACACTGCCAATTTCGCTTAGATCACTTGTTGACCCAGTAATTGAAACTAGCAAAAAAAAATGAAAACAAAATAAGGCATTGCTTTTTTTTTGCAGTTTAATACAAAGATTCTTACTTGATTGTTGAGATATCGATGGTGATATATACTCTTCCATTTCAAGGTAGGTAGGTGAATGTGGAGGGAGAATACGACGTTGAAATTTCATTTTCTTGTTGTTTATTATGCAGTGGTTCACCTTCGTGAAATAAGGTCACATCGAAGATTCACCCGTTCTTTCGATTATTGTTTTTTGTTATTATTCGTTGTCATCGTGGTTAATGCAAATATAGGAAGGAGAAAGGCAAAGAAAAAAAATCGAAACGCAAATGATGATTAAATGCGTAGAATGCTAAAGAAGAGAGAGAGGAAAAAGAATGTTAAATATTTTTTTCTGACTCGACCAAGCCAGCCAATAGCGGAATTCGATATAGATTGCGCTTGGCAGACGGAAAATTAGACAAGACAATGAGTTATGTATACTATTTCTTCAAAATGAGAACTCGATTTCTTTTTATAAAAGAAAAGAACCCGAGAAAATTTACATTTCTATGTCAGTTTCTTTTTCTTTTGCTTCATTTTACTGTATGACATAAACGTACTATTAATGTATATGCTACCAATCTCGTGCAAGAGGATTTTGTTGGCTATGTTCTGTATTCTGGTTTCTTTCTTTTTATATGAGAAGAAGGAAAAAAAAAGGAGAACAATATAAACAGGAAAAGAAAAAAGAAAAGTAAATTGGTAATCAACCAAGTAAAATAAATCAATACAATTACATGCACAACATAAGAATGAACAAAACAAACGAACTAACTAAATCCTTTTTTTTTCTTCAAAAGAGTAATTAATTTTGTTGGATGAATAAACAATCGAAAGAAAACAACGAAATACAAGTAGTTGATGGTATCAAGATTCTCTTTCAACAAGTGCAGCAAATTCTATTAAGAAAAAAAAATTCGTTTATTTGTCAATAATAATAAAATCTATTTTCTACATGCCTTCAATTGAAATTTTTCCATTTCCATCTCGATCAATTTGAGCAATCATACGACGAATCTAGATAAAACATTTTTTCTTGACGTTAAACTTATGAAATGAACAACGAACTTCTTCATTCGAACATTGTCTTCCTAGTCGATCTAAAATTTCTTTTAATTCGTTAGCTTCAATGTAACCATCATTATTACGATCGAATCTACTGAATGCTTCGAGAATTTCAGCGCGAGAAAATTTTTTAAAATATGTATCTGCTACTATTTCAACAAATTCTTCAAATTCAATACGACCTATACACAAAACAAAAACAAAATAGACAAGAAAACAATAAATTGCTAATTAATTTTCTTAATAGCAAACCATTTTCTACAAAAACAAAAAAGAAAGACATAAAATAAAGTTCGCATTTTAAAATAAATTATCTTACTATCGACATCGATTGCTGAAAACATCTGTCGAACTTCTTGAGCAGATATAGAAACACCCAATGCATGAAGTACTTGATTCAACTCAGATACTGATATACTACCACTATGATCTGTATCAAATAAAGTAAATGCTTGTCGAAGTTCTGAATTTAAAGAAAAATCAGGAATTTATAAACAATAAAATTTACAAATATTCACCTTGTATCTGATTAGAATTTAACTTGAGTATTTTTTCGTTCTATAAAGATAATGATTAAACATATTTTTAATTGAAATATATGCATTTATGCTTACGGCAGCCATTTGTGGTCACACTCGCATAAATTATCTAAAAGAATAAGACTAAACAGCATTGCTCTTCGTGACTGCAATACTCGGAAGATTATACTTTAGCTTATACGATGAAGCATATCAACGCGTGTAAATCCTGTTTTACTGGTTTTTTTCGTTTGTTGCCTGTCGTTAATTCTTCTTATTCTTCTAGGAATATGTTAGAAGCATAAAAGAAAAAAGAAACATAGAATAAGAGATGCACACTGAGACTTTTTTTTATTGAAAGAACTGAGCCAGTAAAATCTTGGTGCGCCTGTTGATTATGCACATTAAAGAGCAACAATTTTCTTTTTCTTTTCTTTGTAATGGCTATTTTATTAAATTATACATTGATATCTCTCGAGGACAAGATTAGACGTGTATTCAAAATCTGTGTACTTTAACACTTTTAAATGGTAAATTTATCATTCATAATTGGCCTTTCTCATTCTCTGATTATTTTTAATGTCATTACTATTTCATAGATTTACGTCATTAGTATTTAGAAAATTTGTTTGGGTCCTATTCAATTATTTAAAACGCTATAAAAAACGAAAAAAAAAGAAGTGTTTTCACCATAGAATTCGTTTAATTTAACCTTTGCTTTTTTGTTCAGTCTTATCTGACACGAGAAACGGTACAAAATTAGGTGTTATTTTTGTTACACACGCATCTGCGAAACTCCAGGGAGTTTGTCATAATGTAATGGAATAAAGCGGATTGAGCAGCTACTATTTTCTCCCTATCATTTGACTTCAATTTCATGTACAGAAAGATAGCGTGATGAAAATAATGATAAAACACTAATCAGATTAAAGACTTCAAGTATTTGTATATCAAAACGTAAATTTTATGTTCTAGCTTTCTTTTTTTCTTTTAATATTTCAAAACAAATAATTCTCCAACTTTAATATTACAAATAATTTAATATTCTTGTTATTTTAGCATGTAATCCTATATATTTGTTGTATTAATCCTATTGACTTTTGGTCATAGATAACAATTTAAAGAAAGAGAGTATAGAAACTTTGACATATTGTTTGCAGCATTATCTTCTCTTTATTCCTGTTTACTGTTTTAATTAAAGCTTCTATACTTACTTTGCCAATGATGTCGACAAGAAAGATATATAGATATGACGCGTAAAAAACTTCATAGTAGAATCTGATGAATGCGCGAAGCATTCAAAAACCTTTTATGAAGTACTAACAGAACTAAACATTGTGAAAAAAAAATGTTTCAACAAGATGTAAAACGTCGATTGCTTTCCGAGTTATATATTAAATGTCATATTTTGTGTTTCATATTACTGGAGAAAAATCAATTAAAAATTGTATACAAAAGATTTAATATAAAATGTTCTTATCGATAATTTGAGTTTTTTAAAAAGATATATATATATATTAACATAAAAGCCGAAAACAACCCGTTTTTTTTCAAAAACTGTTTTGTTACCTTCGAGATAATTACGTGTATTACTATGGATTCTGGAAATATAATTGAAAATCATCTTCTAGCAGAAAGTCTTTTCTCAAAACAAGTTTTTCTATGTTAGCGATAGCATCACTAATTGGAAATAACAATAAGAAAAAAATAAATAAAACGGATAGTCTACGAAATAATTGGATTGATACTATTGGTTTTTTTAAATTTACCTTCAATTGCTCAGCTGACACAGAATAGCGATATGTTTTTAATTAAAAATCAAACATGAATATTGTTCATTAAACGATGCATTATATCTAACAGGGATAGGTTGGCTTCTCGACTTTTGAATCTCTATTTCATTTGGACAAGAAAATTATTCATAAATCATTGAAAAATTATTTACTCAGTGTAATTATCTAATGAAATTTGCTTAAAATTTCATAGCATGATATTTAGTCTGTAAGGGAAACATCGTAGACTTCGAAGTAGAAGTTGACTGTTTCTCCGCCGGAAAACGCCTCGACTTGAAGAAATCCCGTACTTTTTCTATGTAGAAAGATCAAAGTTCAGTCGAGGATTTATTATTGTATGAAATCGCCAAGATTTTCAAGCGGCAGAAACTATATATTCCTAGTTTAAATAAGCAATATTTTAGCCTAGAACTGTCGACTTTCATTTCGAATTGAGTAGAGACAATCAAAAGAGTAAAACAGAAAAACTTGATATATCCAGTGTCGTCGATCAGGTTTTTCATTTGTGACTTATAGAGTTGCTCACAAAAATGTCAAGTTACCAAAATTCACATTTATTAATATTTTGCATATGCATTGCTTAGACTTGTTCATAATTATATCTTGATTTTTTTATCTTTTCTTCCACGAATGAGTCATAGAAAAGAGACTTTCAGAATTAAAAATAATTGAGTTCTTAGTGAACTGCTTCTTATTGTGTAACAAGATCTATAAGATGTGTTAAGGTATAGGAGTAAAAATTTTAATGCTCTCTCTGACATGATGAATTTTCCGCATGACAGGTGAACATACCAATTTCTTGCTCGGAAACGGATTTCTTTACTAAAAAATAATTGCACCACTAGCAAAGTGAAACATTTGAAAAAGGTTCCCGAACAAAGTAATGGCTGAAAAGCCAAGTGTTTTGAAGTTTCACTCTGTAATCTAGCCGTATTTTTTAGTAAATATCCACTGACTTTATTCATAGCGTTCGGACGCCAAAATGATTTGAAAAAAATCTGGACTAGCCGCAATCATATCTAAGGGTAAGAATGATGAATTCATTTTTACTAAGCTCAACTTTTCACTTTTTCATAAACATCTATTTGTTCAAAACAGTTATATTTAAGAGTCTCAATAAAACAAATTGGTTCAGCTTCGAAAAGAAGCTGTTTTTGCCTGCTTGCCGGCTGTCTTAGGCAAAAATTTAATTTATTTAATAACAGGTATGTTTTAACGATAAATTTTGAACGCGTACTCTCTATTCTACCTGGAATTTAGGACAAAAACATTTATGCCAACAGTTTTAGCAGCATGTCTTCAAGCTAATTTATTCTTATTTGAATTTATGACTTGGTACAGATTAATTATTTTTGATTCGAATATATGAACTTTGTCCTTAGTGCAGTTCCGCATAATTAAGTGAAAGGATGTTGACTAATCTGTTCCAGCATCGATGTGGTTTTAAAAATCTGTAAAAAAAACACCGTAATGAAGTTTTGATTCACACTTCAATCGGCATACCCCTGATTGGTCCGCTAGTATGTCCCCCACCAACTCGTCCCCCATTAATTGATTCCGAATTCGTCCCCACTCTAAATTGGTCTCCAATTCTATTAATTGGCGCTTGATTTCAAAAAATATGAATTTCTAATGTAGTTATAGTAAAGGTGAACGACAATTTTTATCGTAAGATTAACAGGTGAATATAAACATTTTTTTCAATAATTAGAAAGAATTAAAAAATTGTCGAGCAATCACGGTATTATATCAAGACAAAGAAAATATACTCGTGCAATTTCGTGAACGACGTCGCCATTCTACTACTCTTTTCCGTTCACGTTTGAGAGTATATTGAAAACCATTATAGTTCAAAAACTTTCCTGCTCGTTCCGTTGGAGTAAAACTGAGCATATTTCAATGTGCTTACAAATAAAGAATATCGATCAGTCAGCCGTAAACAGTCATTACATGCATCTTTCTTATAGGCTGTTGGATTATACCAGAAGAAAGGAATCCGATTGTCATTGCCACTAGCTGTGTATATAGACAGAACGAAGAATGAACATTTCAATGTTAAATAGAGTGGGGACGAATCCGGGGTCAATTAAGCAAAAAAAATATGATGGGGACGCATTCGGAATCGCATTTTTAGGGACCAGTTCGGTTCAATTAAAAAGGGGACGAGTTAAGACTAACCCCTTTAATCTCACAGAAAATACGCGAAAATCTTTTTTTATAACTGAATTCATTTAGTATAAAGTTAATTGACTTAAACAAATTGTATACTTAGTAGGAAACACACTTCAATTTTGTTAACTGTGGATCATAATTCAATGTGTACTTTAGCTGCAATTGCATTGCGAGAATCTCATTGCCTGTATTCTTTACGACAACTCTCAAGTTTTTCAATGTATAACTCTCCAAAAATTTGTATATTCAAAACTTTTTCGAAATGGAAAAAAGTATTCATATTGCAGAAAGACGACTTCATCGTTTTAATTGTCCATTGTCATCTTTACGATTGACTGAAGAACATATTGTTGTTTTTTCCGTGAACTAAAACCTCAACTGAAGTATGATTTCTTATAAGAGTACTCATCCAAAATTTCAAGCTCATAATATACAGTTCTCACTATGCTTCGTAAATATTACAAAGGCACAATTTTACTACATGAAGACAAAGAAGAAAGGTAGAAATTTTATTTTCCAATAGCATTACTTCTCATTCTGATGGTCAAAGTTTGAAATATGCAAACTGATTTTGTTATTCATATAAAACAATTACAACTGATATCAAATAGTAATACTCCGATGTTTTCCCGTTAATTCTCAAAATTCACTTTTCTATGCATCATTATATAACAGAGCTCCCCGTGGAACAGGATGGGACGAACATTTTTAGAAAATTTTAAGCAGAGAAGAAAGAATCGAAATCTCTTTCGATATGATTCTATGATATGCATACTATCTCTATTCATTAAAATTAAGATCGTTGTTTTAGATGACTTTTAAAAGCTTGTATTCGCTTTTTAAAAATATTTTTGGTAAATCGAACAAAATATACCGAAATTTTTTTAAAATATGAGAATAAAATTTGAAAGCGGTCACTTACGTCAATAAATATAATTTTAATGGATAAAGATAGTAAGCATACAATAGAATCGCCGCGAAAGAGACATCGATTCTTTTTTGTCTGCTTAAAATTTTCAAAAAATGTTCGTCTCATCCTGTCCCATGGGACGTCCCACGTGGAGCTCTGTTATATAAGTCTTAATAAACTCCAAGCTATGTTACCCCCAGTAATATATATTTGATATCGATCGTCTGGAGTTAAAACGCCATTTTTATATGTTCAATTGAAAGAATCAACCCCTTGATTAGTTTTGTCATTGATTGCAACTGAAGATTCATTATATAATGAAAAGCATGCAGAAATATGCTCTATATTTTTGGAGTTTAGCTATATTAAATCAGGAAATTGATTTTGAAAAGAAAAATATATAAAATGGAAACACATTTCCTCACTCAATATAACCGGAAAATGTGAATATGATTTCTATATTAAAAAAAGTCATCTCTTATGCGCATATTTTAAAGATTGAACTTGATTTCATGATGATTCGATTTGAATTATCTGGAAATACTAGAAATTTATTATCTCAAAAATTCGTAGATTGCAACATAATTCAACTTATCTTTTAAAATAATCTTAGGCATATTAAATTTCTTTAGAAATCGTTTCCATAAAACAGCTATTTCAGTATGTGTATGCTTATCTTTAGTCATCATGTTTTTCGAAAACCACTAAAGTACTAAAAGAAAAGAAATTTACAAAAAAGAAACCCATAGAATTGCTTCTATAGATATGTTTGTTCAATTGGAACAGCACCAATAATACAAATACAAATACAAATACAAAAGATGTGTAGTTAATCAAACGGATAACAACAAACTATCACCTGAGCTATGAATACTGTTTAGTGAATGATTATCAATATCGTATTGTGTTGTATATAAATCAATTTGATCTAGATCGAATGCATGATCCCAATCTAATTCTGCTTTTCTATTACGATATTGGCCGCGTTGTTTCGGTTCTCGTGGCGTTACATTCGAAAAAGTCATAGAATTGTCATTGCCATCATGATATAAAGAAGTTTTATTATCTGTTAATTCCATTAATGAACGCATTGGCGGCTGTTGTTGGTGGTGATTTCGATAATAGAAACGAGTATTATTTTGTGAGTGAGGTTGATTGACACAATATGAGGATGGATATCTATTATGTTGTTGTTGTTGTTGTTGACATCGAACATTTCTATTATAATAAGTTGTTGTTGGATAGAAAAATTTAGAATTATAATTCTTTTTTGAACGAGTTGTGTGTGGTTTTGAGTGAATTTCACTCACTGATCTTTCATCTGTTTCTTGTTTCACTGTAACAAGTAGATTGGGATATCGACATGCTCGTTGTTGATAACTAGTCATGTTCACTGATGAATAAATAATGCTTTTGATACTACTTAGTATGTCAACATGAATTAAAAAATCTGAAATATAAAACGAAGAGTAAATGCATGAATAACAAAAAAAAATACACACACACACACACACAGAGAAACACAAAAGGAAGAGACTCAACCTTCATTCACCATTAAACAAGTTGCACATACATCAATTATAAATTGAAAATCGAAAGTACGTATGAAGTAGCAATCAACGGCGATTTTTTGTTTACTTTCATTTGAAAGAAAGTCAAATGAAAACCACACAAAATTTCGTTTATTTTGAATTAAACTATTGAAAAAAGATCGAACAGTCGAGATATTATCAATCCAACTATGATGCTATCTTTTATACACATAGGGATAATGAGTGGATATATTAAGACACATTTTACTTCACTTGACATACAATCATATATAGATATTGAGATTCTGATAAACGAATATGATGATGAGCTATCACCATTCATCTAATATTACACAAGAGACGAGTGATTGAATAGTGAAAAAAATTAAAAACTAGAACTTTTGATCTCTTTTTTGTTGTCGAAATCAGATATTGAAAAAATAACAGCTGCTACCACCGTAAATATTAAAAACAAGAGTAGATACTAACAACTTAACACGAGAGTAGTATTACCAGTCTGCGTTAAATATGATAACTTCTATTAATTCTTTTGAATAAAATGATTGCTTTCATTTCCTTACCAGTTTATGCGTACAGAAAAAAATGAGCTACTTTTTTCTTCTTCATTAAATGGTATTAGTGAAGCTATGTGCATTGTTTTTAAAGGCAAATTGAAAGAGAAGGAATGAGAATACTGGATGAGCGAGTGACTTTTGCCTCACACACGTTCGATTCAAGTGGATAGACTACCAGCAGGATACCAACATGCGATTGATTTCTTTTTTTCCTTTTCTATACTCATCGAACACATTCTTTTTCATTTTTTTTTCATTGTATCGCTTTGATTCCACAAAATAGAAAAAAAAATACTCTTAGTATAATCAACTAATATTTTTTGTTTTTTTTTGTAATATATAAGCCTTGATCTTTATGACTGCGTTCTATATTTATATGTTATTTTATCTATACATGATTGATACTTACATGTTCTTGTTGTAAACACTGCTTATGAACGTGAAGAAGTTGCTATCAATATCGATATTTACTCATCAACAATCAATGAGTAAAAGAATCATTCCTGACATTTATCGTTACACGTAGAAACGTATGCATACATGCATATGTGTGTAACATAGAGTAGTAACTACAACAGCGAACAAGAAAAAAAAAGAAAATAGCGATTCAATGTAAGTCTGAGACATGCACAATAATTAAGGAAGACATACAAGACACAGAAGAAAAAGATAGATGGGTGAGAGTAACCGATTGAAAATAAATGAAAGTCATAGCACTGTTATCGTCGCGCAGTGAATCGGGAATAAAATAGTTCTATCGACATATATCAGTTATAATAATTAATTGAAAGTGGCATTTCTATTAACAAACGAGTCTGGTTACAATTATTCATCAATTATACATTTTTTTTCTCCTTGAATGATAAGACTCGATATATCTTGCTTTTGTTTTATCTGTTTGATTACACTTTAGAATACGTAAATACATACGATAGTGTTTTGAATATATAATTGAATGAGACGCCTCATTTTTAGATTCTTTGGTATTGTTTGCAAAACTCAAGATCGAATGTAATGAATTATTTCTTTGCTCAGTTGAGATATACGCTTTTATTTATCAAACGAATCAAATTTCCCAAGTGTCATTCATCACCTAAATGTCATCGTTTGTTATCCAGGTAGAGATAAAATCAAAATAATATGCCTATTACCACTAAATATACCTGAGTTTTTCTTATTTTTACTAATTTTTCGATGAATATTATCGTTTGAAAAAGAATAGAGCTACTTTGATTAAACAATACAATTATCTCGTAAAGATCATGAAATTCAACATTGCTACAACAAATCTAAAACACTGCTTGTTAAATTATGTATATAAAAAGAAAACAAGAAGAACATAACCAGCATCGATAATAGTTTGCTGTTGCTTTTTCATGATATAATCAAAATGATATTTAAAAGATATTAGAAAAATAAAGTGAACTAGTCGAAAATATCTAAATAAATTTCTTATATTATTTTTCAGCTAAAATTTTGATCATCTGTCGTCTAACATAAAAAAATTGTCATTTTATTCTATTGAACATTTTGAGTGAACTAAGTGACAGCATGTAGCTATATATAAAATGGTAACAACTGCTATTCTCGAGATTTTTTTATTCATCTGATACACCTGCTATTCAGAGAGAAACTTTTCATTTCTATCAATGCAATTTCAAATATGTCAACGTACGTCCTCTATTGAACTTATTGACAATGATAAAAATAAGATTTTTTTCATTTTTAAATTTTCTTTAGTAGAATACGACAATAAAATTTTCTTTGATGAAATCATAATAGTTTCATAATTATGGAGGGTAGTTACCATAGCAACATAAGAACTCAAAAGAATGATTGTGAAAATTTGTCATCGTCGATTTGGTGTGTTTTTCTTCAGATCGTAATATATCTTGAATATATTTGAAGCACATTAAGTGAACTAATATTTGCCTTTCATTTTATAGTTCTTTGCATTCATTCTAAAAAGATTTAGTTTTTCTAAAACCTCTATTTTTGTACAACTTGTTGTAAAACATGAACGCTCGATCAAACGTTCGACCTGGTTAAAATTCTATTTTCTCATGTAACTCTATGAATTGAATATTTAAAATTTCACAGGTGCTAGACCCACAGCAACAACTAGTAATAGTTACGGTTCATCTAACAACCGACCTTCTGGCTATGCAGGCCCAAGTAGTGGATCTATGCCACGAACACAGCCTGCTACGCGGTATAATTTCTTCATATTTCTATATCAAAAATTGAAATTTATATTTTTTTGTTCTCGAATAGACGACCAACAAATCAATATGAAAATGAATCACCCCCATCTCGCAATGCACCTAAACAGCAAAAACCTTCCGGTGGTGGACATGGCTATGGTGAATATGATTATTTGTATAAGAATGCTCCAGTATGTTTCAAGAAAACTTCTTCTTATTCAATGTATTGAATATAGGGAGGAAGTGGTCAGCCACCAGCTATGCCTAAATTTGTATTATGCTATATATGTGGGCGCAAATATGGAACACAATCAGTTGAAATACATGAACCACAATGTTTAGAAAAATGGCATTTTGAAAATGCTAAACTTCCTCCGAATTTACGTCGTCCAGCACCACGTAAACCCGATGTTCATATTGGCAGTTAGTTTCTTCTTCTATAGATATTCAATATTGATTTCATTACATGAGATTCTTTATTTATTTAAAAGGTGGTGCTAGTTATACTCTAGATGAAATAAATGATGCAGCCTATGAAGCATCGAAATCTCAGCTTGTTCCATGTGATAATTGTGGACGTAAATTTGCTGCTGATCGTATATCAGTTCATCAACGTAGTTGTAAACCTGGCAATGCAGCTAAACCTATTGGTGTATGCATTTATTTTGTTTTCTTTTCGAAGATGAGGCATCTGTAATATGTATTCTTATATAGGCACACGCTGGCCCCAGTGGTGGTGGCGGACGTATGGCTGAACGACCAACTCAGCAAAAAGAAAACGCTCGTCATAGTATGCTACTGATATAGAATTGAACGATCTCATTATATAGTTTGACTTTCTAGATGAATATGAGGACGTACCAGTGAGTTCATCGAAACGAGGAGGTGGTGGAGGGGGCGGTGGTAGTAGTAATACTGCCTTTGCAAGTAGCAGTTCCTCTGGTGTTTCTGGTCTTTATCCATGTTCTATATGTAATCGAAATTTTGCAAGTGATCGTATACAACAACACGAAGAAGCGTGTAAAAAAGCGAGTAAACAACGACGAGTATTCGATTCCACTAAACAACGATTACAAGGAACTGAAGCAGCAACATATTTTAGAAAAACAAAAGGAGGCAAAGCTCCAAGCCAATCAATTAAACCTGTACAAGTCTTTTTTTTTTGTTATTTCAATCTTACAAGTAACGAATCTTGTTTTGTCTATTTTGTTAGGTTCAAAAATCAAATTGGAGACAAAAACATGAAGATTTCATTCGAGCTATTCGTTATGCAAAACAAGCGAGTGACTATGAGAGAGCAGGTACACAATAAAAAATAAAGAAAATAAAAAAACCACAGAATCTATTATTTTTTTAGGTGGTCGCTTAGCTGATCTACCTCCGCCACCTGCTTCTGTTAATCCAGATTATGTTCAATGTCCACATTGTGGACGTAACTTTGCTCCGATGGTAGCTGAACGGCATATACCAAAATGTGTTAATATTTTAGCGAAACCTAAACCTCCACCAAGCCTTAATCGAACAGGACCACAACAACGTATGGGCCCTGGTACTAATCGTCCACCGCCATCAAATTATAACAATACATCGGGTGGTTTTAGTCATAGTGGTGGATATCCACCGTCGAATCGATCAACACGTGGCGGTCGTTTTTAAATACTTCAGAAATCTTTTGTACAGAACATTAATTTGCCTTCATTTTCTTCTTCTTTTTATTTCATTATCGTTCTGTTATTACTCTAAAACAGTTGCCATAAGCTAAAAACTAAGCAAGAAAAATGTGAGTGAAAATTGAATTAGTCTTGTTTCATTTATTTTTATAAGCGGTTGTTCAGTGGGTTAAATTCTCTTTTTTTAATATTTACAATTAATCTTGCATTATGATTTGTATTTGAAAGAAAAATATTCGTTTTAATAATCGATCATTATAAATGCCTTATTAAGTTTAATATAGTCATATTATTTTTGCTTTTTTTTAATGAATATTAAACAAAAACATACATGATAAATTGTTGAACAAGAAAATAGCAAAATCTACAGTATATGTAAACAAGAATTTAATGAGTTTATGCTTCTAAACTTTCTAGAACTGAATTTACGACGAAGAACATGATATAAAAAGAAAATACTAAATTAACGATTGGTAACGTGAGACATTGACCACCAATGAGATTACTAATTCTATCGATGTACCTAATATGCAGTTGAATTTAAAAAAAACTCTGCTATCTTATGTTGACATACAATATGAATCAACGGTTTTCCCATTGAAAATATATTTGAATACAAAAGTTGCAATAAATGATGTTTTTTTTACCGAAAAAAATATTAAATTATATAACAAGAAAATAAATTTCTAGAATATATTATGAAGTTCTATTACGATATAATATTTCATTTTGTTTTTTATTTACCGATTTACTACACCACAGGTGTCCAATCAACGTATTCAAATAAATATGTATGGATGTATATATTTTTTTTCAAATTTCTTTAATCTAAACATCTACCATTAAAATTTATATAAATAAAATAGTCATTTAATATATTTAGACGTATTGCGATGTATTAAATCCATGCATGGTCCTAGTAAACGTTCAAACGATTGAACTTCTAATGACGCCACTCGAACTTTAAAGCTAGCCGCGATGACAGTAGCTGATCGAGGTTCATGATTAAGCAAAGCAAGTTCTCCAAAATATTGTCCTTCATTTAGACGTTTATAAAATTTTTCATTTCTATAGATATCACATTGACCATCTTCAATAAAAAACATATGATCACCTTCATCGCCTTGCTTAATAATAACATCATTTTGATAATAATCAATAGGTATTAATGCATCGGCAATTTTCGATCGTTCATAATCGTTTAAAGATTGTAAAATATCAAGACCTCGTAGGAAATTTTCATACATTTGTCGTTTACGAAATGCGTGTTTCAAGACAAGTTTACGAAACGTTTCACGACCCATTATCCATAATATTCCAGCACTTGTTGCAATCACTGTTGCAGAACGTGGTTGATTATACATTAAAGCTAATTCGCCAAATGAACCTGCTTGATTATAATCACCGATTTTTTCTGTTTGACCATTGGAATCTGCTACATAAACTTCATAAGTACCTTTATCAATAACATAGAAATGATCGCCATCATCACCTATTTTTCATGAGCAAAAACACAAATTTAAAAAATAAATTTATCAAATCGAATTATACCTTGTCGAATAATACATTCTCCTTGTTGAACATGTTGTTCCCACATAGCATCAAGAATTTGATCGATTTGTTTTACTTCTAATGTACGAAATAGTAAACTATGACAAACAGCCTCTTTTAAACGTTGTCTTTGTTCAGAAGTTTTAGGATAAAAACGATATTCTTCATCGTCTGAATCATCATCTTCAGGATTATATCGCTCGGCTGCAACTGACACTCGACGATATTCATTTTTCTTTACGTAATGATGCTTTAAAAAGAAAAGATAAAATGAATAAATGAAATTCTATCAAATGATCATACTAGTTTGCCATCAGAAATTGTAGTAGCATCACTTTCGTCTTCATTGGCTTCACTTTCACTTGATGGTGGCATTGGTGAAATACAATTAATTGTTGTATTTGTTGAATTTTTCACTAAATTTTCTTTTTCCAATATTAATTTATTATTTGCAATCATTGCAGTATTCTCTAAAAGAAATGGTCGATGCTAATAGAAAAAGTTTTCAGCAACATCTATTCTTTTCTTTTGATAATAATTAAATCAGTACGAAGAAGAAAAAATAAGAGTCGATCTAATTTTTGATAGACGTCAAAACTCATTTTCTTCAAATTATTCTCTTGTCTTTCGGGACTGATCATCATAAAACAAACAAAAACCAAAATTAATTCAGTAGGATAATCGTAGAATTCTAAAATGTGCAACAAATAAAATGTAATACAAAACACATGATTTTGTTTTTGCTTCTAGCATTCATCTAATGAGACTAAACAAATGAATAAATCTTAGAATAAGCAAGAAAACCATACACTTCATTTTATTGCCAGGCAAACATCCATCTGCTGTTCTTACTGTTAATAGATATAATAAGACAAATGCAGTGTGTTCTACGAAGCTCTATATATTGCTCTTAAATAAGAATTTTCTTCTTTCTCTCTTGCAAATAGCGAAGTGAAAAGAAGCTAAAAGAAACAATTAATATAACTTTTCGCAATATTTTTATAAAATCGATTGAACTTTAAAAAAACAACAAGCTACTAATTGTTGATTTTAATCCAAAAACAAAATCAATGAATCAAACATGATATATGCATGGCTCTTCTACAAAATAAGATGACGATTACTTCATTAGAAGTAAGTATCATTACTAATAGAGTACAGTCTGACCAGAAAACGTCTTAAGATTTTGTAAAAAAATTCCAATTAACCCGTAACTAGCCTGATAATTTGACATGTTGTGTAGGTGTTTGTAACTTTTTTTCATGATGCCTAATGGGAGAAGAGAAAGAAAACGGAACTGTCGTGACTCCATTATCATCTGTCATTAGATGTGATTTTTGTCGTTGTTGTTGCTGTTGTTGTTGTTGCTGCTGCTGCTGCTGCTGTTTCAATTGCGTGAAATAATCAACAGCATGGCCGATAATATCATGTGGTTTTTTACGTAAAACGCTTAACGTAAAATTGCGTAGAATTATTGGCAGTTCATCTGGAATTTCAATTTGTGTCGTTTTGTTCATTATTATTATTCTAAAATCTAAAAATATAATTATATGAGAACATATGGATAGTCGCATTTATTATTATTTTTTTTGACGATATTATAGAAAATGAAAGAACGAGCTTTTTATTTGTCATGTAAATGGCAATTTATCTTTCTTATTGTTGTAAATATAGTTTTAATAACAACAATCTTGAGTGAATAAATATATGAGAGGAAAATAAAAGAAATGTCAATATTCAATATTTTCAAATGTTTAAATAATCAAAAAGAAGAAGAAATGAAAATATGAATGTTCAAATGGTGACAAAGTGTTTCGGTTATATTTTTAGTGTGCTAGTAAAGACCGGTTCATTTTTTCTTTCAGAAGAAAAGTATCTCGACGTCTCTTGATAGTAAGGGATATTCAAAGTTGCCTTGTTATTTCATTTTGTAGTGGTTTCTTTTCAAGTTTGCTTTACCTTCTTCCCTCTTCCTTTTCCGCTGGAAACCAATTTTTAGATGATGATGCCGTTTTTCCGGTCTTTTTTTCTCTTTCTTTATATATACATCTGCTTTTTCTTACGCGACAAGCAAACTAATAATTTAGGTTAGACAGCTAAGTTTTCTATATCGTCCTGAACGTCGACGGCTTATGAATTTTCTTTTCATGAAGTATTAGCATTTTCAATGCTTGAGTATGTCTACTGCCTTTCATCTCTTCTTCAGAGTTGAAGAACATAGTAGACGTTATGACTAAATGAACGTGTTTGGTTCTAAACAAAAAAAAGATATTAATATCTTCTCATTTTCACGCGAACAAGATTTCTCAATAAAAGAAAATAACTTTTTCCTACTTGATTGCGTCTCTTTTGCATCGTTATACGACTCAGAATTCTAATTTACAACAGATGCAAGTTATTGGAAACGATATGATTGATAATAATTAGTATTCTATATATAAAAAAAGAAAAGAAGACATATGCATGTACTTCTTACTGAACTACATAGGAATAATAAACTTTTGGTTGATTTTTTTCTTTGGTTCACTTTCAAATTTTTTTATAAAAACGAAAAATAATAATTACATTTGTTGTCAGCGAAATCATGATACATGCACTTACCTTTTTGAGTATGTAAGTTTTAATGAAAAGCACAGGAAATAAAGACAAACGTACATGAATATAATCAAAATTTTACTTTCACTATGTTTAATTCGACAAAAAAGAAACTCTTTTGATTGACTTATTCAATATTTGCTTCTGATTTCTTCAATCATCCAATAGTTGAAACTCACTCATTTGATTTCGTTTCTTTATCAATAGTAAAACAATGATACGTGATAAGAATAAATTAGTATATATATATATATATATATATATAATTATGAAGTTAAATTAAAAGACAGTTAGATTTCTAAAGAAAAAACAGCAAAATAAAAGAATCCGAAGCGATCTACTATATAGCTTTAAGAAGTATCCGATTGAAAGAAAAGCTAGAGAAAATCATGCGAAAAATGATTACCCGTAGGGTTTTCTTTCGTCTAAAATAAGTGGTTTTATGTTTCTGGCTACGATAGAGCAGCATTGATGATATTTGATGAGCGTTCTATTAAAGGTTTATATATTACATACTTACATATGCTATCTGTTAGACTAAAAGAGAAAATAACGCAGCTTCATCATTATCATCGGCATTTTCCCTATCGTGCCCAATAACACTAGCTGGCATGTACAGTCGACAAGGAATCTGGCAAGCATATAACATTATGATGATAGGTAGAAAAAGAAGAGAAACATTGAGACTTCATAGATGTGTTTCTTTTTATCATTGACTACGTCAAGAAAACTCTTTGTCTAGAAAAATTGATAGTATCCATGAGTCATTCTGATCATAGAATCGAATCGTCTTCTTTGCACATTGCCATCGTTTCGGAAGAACAGAAATAGTAATATAAGTGATTCTAATAATTACTTAATGGAAATAGTGATGAAGATATAATCAGACATAGATGTGAAAAAAAAAATTAGCAGTTTATTCTCATATATTAGTATGAAATGTGCTACAGCTTCCGAGACATTAAACCAGAACATGTTATATTCAATGTGATCTGAGCTTGACATTCTGCATGCATTTTATTTTCAGATCTAATTTTTACCATATCTCTATTGTTTCTTTCACAAAAATCAATACGCAGAAATTGTTCAACTTGTTTCATATTACTAAGATTTATAATTAGAAATCAAATTAGCCAGTGTTGAAGATCTAGTTGTTGCAGGTCAACGTAATCTTAAACTAGAGACTTCGAGTTAATTGATGTTCAATTGATCTCTTAAAATGTTCGCGAACAATGAAAAATCGTGAAATGATTGCTATTATGTCAAACTAAAATTGTTTACGTACGTTTTACCATAAAACAAACACAATGAACATTTATTTCGTAGATGAACATAGACATGATAAATTTGTTCGCATTACCACCAGTAGAACAACGGTGAATTACCGTTCATCTAAGTATGAAACTGTTGTCGGCTTCGGTCAGTTTGAATCTCTGATATTTCTAAGAAGGATTAGAACTTCATGGGAAACTCTGAAATAATATCACTAATAACATATTATAGTATGGAGTACAGACTATTCTATTGGTCAACAGTAATCGATGAATGGTATTCTTTCATTGTTTCATTTATTCAAAAGTAGGGATGAGTCGATGAAATATCTTGAACTAATTTAAGTTTTCTATTGAATTACAACTATATGAAGGAAGATGATGTTTCATTAAAAAAAGAAAAATTGGCACAACCTACTTGATGCAGTGTTAGCGATCTAGCATTTGCAACTTGACATCTGTGTTTTTCTTTTCTTTTAACAAAATTATAAAAGATATATTCAATCTATGTTATTTTTGTTTTATGCTTGGCCAGCCTTTCGTTTTTTTTTATAGCTTGGATAATTTGTTGAGTTTATAATTAAGTAATTAGTTATATCTCAATACACACCACTGGAGAATTCGGCAAAAGTCAAATATCTTCATTCTAGATATGAAACAACGGAATTTGTATGACTTGTCAAATCAATTATATGCCATTGTGGTCCTTTTTTGGTTTTGTCTCTTTTTGAAAACAATCTTATTAATAAAACTAATCAAAAAATATCTTATGGAAATACTTTTACTACATACTTTTCAGGATAAATAATTTTCTGTGCCACATATGACATGAAATTTACTTAACTATAGATAAGATTTTCCCTCTATTTTGTTATGAAAATTATTGTGATATGGAAGTAGCTAAATAATGAGCTTTATCTTGTCAATTTGGATGCTCTTAAAGGATACATTTTCTTCATCTCAACATGAAATCATTTGTAGTCATTAAAGGCATTAGATTATATGAGAAGAAAAAGAAGAGTATCTTATTCACACATAACTATTAAAGGAAGTTTAAACAGTTAGCTACTACGTATTTATGTTCTAATGAGGTATTTCAGTATATTCTAAAACAGACGGGATTCAATTATGAATAAAAGTGTAGTTTTGATAAAAATTATCTATTCACATAAACGTCAACGAATTAGTCTGATTGGAAACATATGCAGAATTTACTATTTACTTATCATAGATACTGTCGCCCAACACTACATATTTTGCTGATAAATTCTTTTTAATAAAAATCTCTACTACTGATATTATGAGGATATGTCGAGTAACTTATAACCTATAACCGTCATTACAAAACTCTACTTTAAAAACGTTTCATTGTCAATAAGTACATATGCTTGAACTCTCACAGTCAATACATCTAATGTAGATAACAGACCATTAGAAATTTTACATCATCATATTTTAAATACTGGAACTAGCTTTATTCCTATGACTGTTTTCAGTGCGTCTAATACTGATGAATTTATTTATTCAGTGTTCTTGATTGCACATTGCTAATGTATCTTAAAACTTTCCAAATTTGAACAAATCAACGCTAGTGCGTCATGTATTCATCTTTTTTATATGAAAAATACACTGATCACTAGTTCCAGGACTACACGCATAAAACATATGTACCGCATTGTCATTCCGACGGCCTGTGCTTGTTCATTGGGCAATTCAAAATAATTCCCACACCACACCAATGCAGAGACTCATAGGTGTATCTAGAATTTAAACTTTCAAACTCGTTTTCATGTATCATGTTAGTACAGTTTTTTCTTAATGTTGTACAAGCATTTTTATTCTTATCCAGTGCTGAAAGCAATAAAATAAGCGTATTGAGAATCAGGAAGGAAACTTTGCTGCATTGTAAAACGTCTATCTCATAGTACAAAATGTCTATCGTCAATATCTTGCGGTGACTTTAAGGATTCGCTAATGCATAAATTTGAGCTGCTGTTAATTCACGATTATAAAGATAGAATTCATCCAAAGCACCCGTGAATGCACCTCCATAGCCAGGCGAGCAACTCGTTCCACCACTATCTCCTCCTAATCTGATGAGCATCGGGGCACCGGAAGCCGAAAATGTAAAAGACCCACTCGACGAGTATAAGTTACCATTGATATACAATAGAACACCATTCGATGTGCTATAAGTATAGCCAATATGTGTCCAAGTGTTTAACGTGAGCGTAGGACCGACTGCGCCTACACCACTACCCATCCAACTGTTAACTGTTAAAACTCCAGTTGATGTTGTTACTACAAAGTGAACACACCAACCACTTGATGCTGTTACGAAAACAAGTGTTTGTGCCGAGTAACTTCCTGTCGGTTTTGCCCACAAGGCCATCGTATATGAATAGCCACTAACGCCTAAAAAGTAAAATGGATAATACGCATACGAAATGTAGGGTCCCGAGTTAAACTGTATTGCTTGATCAACACGACCAGTAGTACTGACGAGAACTCCAAAGGCAGTTGCATTAATGCCATTTGGACCATAATCAGTAAGCGAACCACCATTGAATGAATAATAAACTTGGAGATTGGCATCCCTTAAAATTTCAGTCGAATTTTTAGCTATAGAAGTATATCTTACATTGTCAATGTAACCATTAAAAGAAGTAATACTGCCTGATTGAAAAGTAGCTCCAATCGTTGTTATACCCCACAGACCAGAGTAGGCACTCGCTGAACGTGAACCATCAAGATTACCATTGAGCCACACTTGTTGTGTCCCCGTCGTCAAATCATAGACACAAGCTATATGTTGCCAAATGTTCATTGTGAGAGTAGTTCCACCCTGTAAGTCACTCGAATAGAACCCAAAATATAGGTTGATGTTTCGAACTATAACGTGAAAGCAGAAATTGGTACTAGTTGTTTGACATTGACCCATTATTCCATAGTCATTACTAGCAGAAAAACCGATAGGATAGATCCATGCTTCTACTGTGAAACTACGAGAATTGAATGGAATTATTGTTGGTGTAATGTAAACGTATTGACTGGAAGATCGAGTAAGACTGATAGCAGCGCCATATCCAAGGACACTGGTTGTATACGTTGGACCACCAGAGACAGTTCCGTCGATACCAGTGTTGTACAACTCCAATGCATTGTTATCAAATGGCCAGAAGGCACTCGGTATGTTTTGGGCAGTTGTAGTCGTAGTAGCTAAAATGATGGATGATGAATAAATGAAACTAGAACGAGGAACAGATTTGGATCTATGAAAACTGTTGCAGTTTCGAATAGTATAGTCGGTTCGTATTTTTCTTGGATCGTAAATATTTTCTCGAAGAAAATGGTGAGTGTTGTTGGTGGCTCATGTTCCTCCCCTTAACAGATATTAGTGGGTAAAAATTGTTGGAATTATGAGTTACACCAATTAGTGCGAGTTATCTTTTTTTCATTGCTGAATGCAAACAAAAAGCCAGGCCTAACAATGCAGACAGTAGCTAACAATTAACTCTCAATTACCTACATAAGCAAATCGTTAATGCCCTGATTAGAGATCTCGGTACTAAAGATAGATTTTTTCCTGTAGTCATTTTAGAGTAGTTTAGAAAGTCTAACGAGGGAAAGTCTCCAAGTGATACCAACCATTCGGGTTCACATTGTGCTCATAAGTAGGACCTAGTGAGACTAGAAAAAGCCTATAAGATTTCGTGCCATTAGGCCTTTTCCAGTCTCACTGGGTATTACTTATGAGCACAATATGAACCCGAATGGTTGGTGTCACTTGGAGACGTTCTCTCGTAAGGATTATATATAAGTTTTACACAGGGTTGCCACCTCTTCCGCTTTTTCACTTTTGTTCCTTTATTTTTCCGCTGTTCCAGTTTTTTCCACTTTTTCGTATAAAATGTGTTGCATACCAAACATACTCACAGAATAATATTTGATACTATTGAATTAATTCTTATTGTTTACAACTACCGTAAGTCATCATTCTTTTATGTTTTGAAACTTTGATGAAATAAAAAGAAATCCAATAAATAAGAAAAACTGCCTAATATTCTCAGAAACATTACAAATCTGCAACAATATAAACTTCCTTTTTTTTTCCTCTTTTTCTGTTTTTCTTTCCGCTATATTCCGCTTTTCAAACTTCATCAGGTGGCAACGCTGGTTTCACAGCAGTCTCGAAGGGGCTACTCTTACAAGGTATTTTAAACAAACTTTTTTAATTGTAACAGTTAGTGTTATGAAATATGTCTTGTTTTTCGAACAACGATAATGGTCATCATGAACTTTTCATGGATTTTTGTCGCACAGAACGAGTAAGTGTTTAGTGAAAGTTAGAAAATTTCAGATAGTTCATGTGGAAATGTATCTTCTGAATGGGTATTGAGCTACAGTGAAAAATTAAACGAGTACCAACCTGTTGTGGTTATTGTAGTGGTTGATGTGGTTGCTGTGGTGGATGTCGATGTCGACGTTGTTGTTGTTGCTAGTGATGAAGTGGAAATCAGATGTTATATCAGTATTGTTCGAGACAAATTCAAATGACGTGTAGCGTATCAGACAAGACAACTTTATTTTTCAACTTTTAGCAAACCATAGTTTAGTTGTACTCTGTGTGTTAGATAATAGTTTAGTATTTTATAGGGACTTCAATGGACTATATCAGAGAGATCCACAGTGGATTTCACTTATAGCATTGTTTAACAACAGTCATATCTCATTTATAAATCTGCCAAATAATTTCTTTCTCAATACATAAACCGTATTGTTCTGCAAAACTATTATGGAAAGGTTTAATACTGTCAGTGCTCATATGGTTCAGGATATATCCGTTGAAGGATTATTAGTCATCTGTATTTAATTAAATGTAACTTTCTATACCGTGAAATTATTCTGTATGAAAAAATAGTGTCTACGCTTTGTCGAATTGAGTTGCGAACCTTTTGAACAACTAGATTCGAAAATGTTTTATAAAATATGCCACCCGTATAGGGAATTACCAATAATATTCTATCTTCATCTTTCAGAATCTGAACTGGTTAAAAAATATTTTTGTGCGATGTTAATGAAAGTGGTGAATAAGATATTATTGGTTATTGTTAATTATTCTGTCGATTGGTATCACTATTCTTTTTGTGTACTCAACAAACAAAAGAGTACACTATAGAATCGGTCAGTGTGTCCGGCCGGCGTCCGTCCGTCCGTCCGTTTATTCGATAGCTCTTCACAATTACATTCGATTGAGCTAAAATTTTGTGCACAGAATTGTCTCATCAATATCCAGGTCGAGTTCGAAGATGAGAAGGATCCGCCAAGAAATGGCTGAGATATCGAAAAAATTGTCATTTTTGATCAGACCATCCCTGAGGGGGACTACAGCGATTTTTCAAAAAAAGCTTTTTTTTCTCAGAATTACCCACAACATATATAAATCGACTCAATTTTTAACGCTGATTCTAAATCTGATATTAGTTTTGAACGATATCGTAGCTTTCTAACGAAACATTGCCTGAAAAACGTCTCAAAATGCACAAAAACTGCATCCAGAAATCAAATTGCCTAGTTTCTCATGATAATTTTCGTGTTCAGACATTCTAGAATGACTCATATGTCCCATGCACTTTTTGCAGTACACATAACTCTCGGATGAAATCCGAAGTTTCCACATTTATTTTATTTGAATTAACTCGAAACAAAGAAATGGAATGAATATATCATATCCAAATAGTACTCGTAAAAAAATATACACATTATAAATATAGCCTAGTTGAAAGAATTTACATAGAAATATTTCATAAATAAATGGAATACTGAAAAATAATTTCGTTTTCATCAATTTTTGACTGTTTCTATGCTTGCTAGGTTTTTCACTTGATTTAGTTCAGATTTTGCTTCACGAAAATGTTTAGAAATACTCGGAAAAAATTTGTCATGATCAAACATCGACTTGACCACCATGACTCATGGTCATAGTCACGGCAACAACGTTCGGAACCGTGCCCATGATCAAAAACAGTGATCATGCATATGTCTACTCGTAATATATGCATAAAAACGATGATGCTGAATGATTAAAAATCTGAACGCGTATCAACAAAGGATTTTCTGTGAACCTTGACTCTCTTCATCAAACAGTGAGTTTGGATGGGTGGTGGACTGTTACATTTTCTGGATTCACTCATCCATCGAACAGCATCTTACTTCAGAATGAAATGAAGAGGCGGTGCGTTACACTATATCCTTATAATAATTATTGTAATTTATACAGTCAAATGTAAATAATATGTGGTTTTGAACATTCCAAGGCGTATTATTTTGTATTTGTCGAATCTCGGAAGAATTTTTTGAGTGTTCTGATCATTTTCAACTTTCAAATAAGATTTTAACTACGAGTACGTATATTATTCTACCACAGTGTATTAGCACCTTAAAAGAAGCACTTTTGCAAGAAAACCAATAGACAGGAGTTACTCCGGCTTTAGTCGAACAACTACCTCATCATTATTTTTGTTTGTGAAATCTGTCATAGTTACTTGTAGTTTTCTTAGATAAATTTAAGCAAATTGGCACAACAATCGCAGCGACTGCGATAATAAGTATACACGTCGCAATAACCGCTAGCAATACTCTTCTCGATCTCGTGCTTTTGTCTATGTTTGAACCGGAAGACACGTCAGTGACTTGATTGAGATCAGTGGTTACATTTTTCACTGATATATGAGGTGGCCTGTAGTTCTAAATGAATTTAAATGGAAAAAAATTATAAACAGGTCAGAAGTGTGGTTGAATATGGTTGTAGAGAAAGTTCCAGAGTTCATAGTAAAAGTTTCATGCGAAAGCTGTACTGTTGAAACTTTTATCGTAAATAGAACTGAATTTCCCGTCTTTGTATCAGACAAACTTTAGCAGATCGAAACGAAGAGTTTTGCATCTCACTGTAGTACGTCGAGTTACAGACGACTACTACGTCAATAATTTTCATTCTATGACTTTATTCCGTATGAATTGACCATGGGCTTTCATTTATTTGCCTACAATTTATCGTAAACTATTTATAGAATGCTGTGTTCTCATACTTCATATGTTATCCCCTCAAAGATGTTTATGAGTAAGTTTTGTTCACAGTCTAGGTCTATTCCGGCTGTAGCTAATGATAATTAAAGATTCATTGACTTTGTAAGACTTTAGAAAAATTCTATATATTTATTTATAAAAGCTGATGAATTCGTTAAAAAATCACTTTTATATGAAACGTGAATAGAAATACTGCATTCTTCAATAATTTAAATCAACTATAAAATCTATTAAAAATATGATTAATGTTATTCGAGAGCGGTGGAGCTACACTATTGGGCTAGTAGGAATAACAATTTTGCCGATCCGAGAAATCAAGATTTCCGAGAATACATCCTATTCCGCATTGTTGAACATTCCGGAACCAGTTCCGTTCACGGAACCAATTCCATCTAATTCCCGGAATTCCTTGCGATTCCGGAATTGAGTGACCAATAGACAATTGATATATCTTACAGCTCGGTGATAAATGCAATTCCGGTACGGAATTCCGGGAATTAGGTCGAACAGGAATTGAAAGGAATTGACCGGAATTACACGGAATTCCTAGGAATTCCGTCTAATTCCCAGCGATTCCATATTGACCTATTTCTGGAATTCCGGACCGGAATCGGATCATCACGAAATGGATAAGACAAGATAGAATAGTGATACAAGTTGTAATTCTGGAATTACTAGGAATTCCGGAATCGGACAGTGTTCATATTTGACCTGATTCCGGAATCGACGGAACTGATTCCAGGGGAGGAACTGATTCCGGAGGCGGAACTCGTTCCGAAATGTTTACCATTGCGGAATAGGATGACTGCTCAGATTTTCATTCTTGAGTAGCAACGGTCAAAAACTGTTAATGTTTTTCAAATATCGCTGATCAAAATTAGCAATTTCCTACTCGTTTTGTTTCTGTTTCATTAAGTTCAGTTATCTTACCGTATCCTTTTGGACAGGTACATAAAATTGAGGTATAAATGGATTGCAAGCTTGCGTACTGGTAGGCATTATTGAATAATGTCTCTACCGAGCAAATGCGCACAACAAAACAAATTCTGACTTTTTTTGTAAGAGAAAACTTTGTTTTATTTTCGAAAAGAACAAATGGGTTGTAAAGCAGTCTCTTGCTCTTGTGTAGTGGAAAAACATTGCATTAGCTCATGTTTTTTGTTTTTACATCATATTTACGAAGGGATAAATACGGTTGCACCAATTGTGTGTTAGCGCGATCATGTGTGCAACACTTTTGCTTTCAGTAGCAATTACGACGTACGAACAATCCAAAGTGTATTAAGTTAAAAAAATTGTTGAACGATGTCAATCACTGTTGCATCGCTGTCGATTGTCAACATGGGAGTGTGAATGGGTAATGCTTGCTTTTGTTTACAGGTATGCTTTCGTAAAAGTGAAGCTACACTGTAGAAAATGAGCGTAGAATAATAAACGCCTATAAATGGTTTATTAATGTGACAACCCTGGTTGAACGTGTATGCATCACTATCTACTGTCACCGTTGTCTGGAATGATTGTTTCTGTTTGCTGTTCTTACTTATCATATCATTTGTTGTTAGCTAACATGTTACTCTCTCTTCTTATATGAATTAGTACAGCTTCGCCGAATCTTTTTTTCGCCGACGATTATTTTCGCCGACTCCAACTTCGCCGAATAAAAATCTTGACCGAAAAATATCGAATCAAATTTGATCCATTCTAGATATAGAATTTTATC
>CAJNYU010002230.1:0-35463 GCA_905331475.1 Rotaria socialis
GTATTTTAATATCTCGTCAAACGCTGAATTAAACAGTCGTATTACTTTTTCTGAATATTTTTTTTCTTCCGGTAGAAAATCTATTTTTTGTACAGTGACTCTTTTAAGAAACCTATATTTTCTGGGGTAGTGTGGTGCATATGAGGGAGTCAAACAAAAAAAACTTTCAGAATCAGACCGTATGAAATGGATTTATAGGAGAAATAATTCAAAAATATAATCATCCAACAAAAATACGATTCACTCATATATCTTTTCGTTTTGTTTCAGATTTATAAGTGATCATTATCAAGATGAGGCCAAAGAAAAAAAAAGAAAAACAATAATGTTACATATTGTGAAAAATATCATCAAAAAGTATAACTAAAGCGTTTGCAATCGAAAGTTTGGACCAGACATTTTGAAAAAAGGGCACGTTTTTAATGACAACAATTTCACTTTTCTGTCGCATATGCATTCAAATATGCAAAAACTATAGTTATGTTCACATCTACTGGAGTCTACTTTTCAAAATGATTTGATTGATATGCGATAATAATATTAAACAATTTTACTCAAAATTTTCATTTGTCAAGAAAACTATTAGAACCTATCATATGCTTCGAGATTTCGATTTCTTTTGTGTAAATCAAAGACAATTACTGGGGAAAATACTTGATTCATACACAACAAAGTATATGCTCTATCCAATTGTACATATCAATATATTCAGCTGTTCGCACTTTTATTTTTTCCGATTTTTTTTATCAAACCGTACAATACTAGCGAAATTCATCCATATGTATTTATAGTTATTATATCATCGTCTTCTTCTTGATAGACTTATCATAAGAAACGTAATGTAGAAAAGTGTTTTTGAAATTTTGAATGTAAATTCTATGTTTTTTTGGTTCACACCGATTATTATCTACAACAAATGGACAATATATCAACGGCGGATCCAGGCTTTTCGAGAGGGGGGTGGCGATTTCTAAATTGTTTTCAAACAAGCTAGTATGAATTTTCGTGAAGTATTTAAAAATGTGTGCTAATATGTACTCGGTAATTTTCAAGGATATAATATTAGAAATCAATGATGATGATGCCAAATCTATTAAGGCTTTAGAAATTTATTGCAAAAAAAAAGAAATTCCTGACACAGAAATAAATGAACTAAAGCGTAAATACCATCAGAAATCACCAATATGGTGGTATACATGTGAAATGTTTCTCTATGGTATGCTTAATTGGGGGTTACGATCGCTTGATATGGAAGCGATGTCCAAGTTAGGTTTTTTTATTCGAAGTTTAAATCTTCAACTGAAACAATTGCATCAGAAACAATCGGCTAAATTCAAGAAATCATTTACCGTTTATCGTGGTCAAGGAATGAGCGAAGAAGACTTTCAGAATTTACTAGGTTCAAAAGGTGGTCTACTATCGTTCAACAACTTTTTATCGACTAGTATGGAACGAAAAGTGGGCATGGAATTTGTTGAACGTACTATGAAAAAGAACGAAGACATTGTTGGCGCTATTTTTATTATGACTATTGATCAAAGTAAAATATCAACTTCGAATACTCCATTTGCTATGATTGATGAGCACAGTGCTATTCCATCAGAACAAGAAATACTATTCACAATGCATACTGTTTTTCGCGTCGTTGAAATTAAACAGACGGCTAAGAATAATCGACTTTGGGAAGTACAATTGACTATTACTGATGAGAATGATCCACAACTTTCTACTCTTACCAATCGCATCAAACAGGAGATCGACGGTCGAGGATGGCATCGAATGGGTAAATTGATGCTCAAAGTGGGTCATTTCGATCAAGCTGAAGAACTCTACAATGAATTACTGGTGAATGCCTCTACTGATAGCGATAGAGCATTTATATATCACCAGCTTGGAATATTGAAATACCAGCAAGGCAAATACCCAGAAGCAGCTAAATTCTACGAAAAATACCTCGAAATCAAGCGGAAAACTCTTCCAGAAAATGATGCTTCATTGGCTGCTACTTATGGTAGCATCGGTCTGGTGTATAAAAACATGGGCGAATATTCGAAAGCACTTGAGTATTTCAAAAAAACAATTAAAATAAAAGAAAAATCTCTGTCTCCCACTGATCCCGCTTTGGCTACTTCCTACAACAACATCGGTCTAGTGTATGACAGCATGGGTGAATACTCGAAAGCACTTGAATCTTACGAAAAATCAAATAAAATCTGGGAAATATCTCTGCCTGCGAATCATCCCTTATTGGCTACTTCCTACAACAACATCGGTCTAGTGTATAATAACATGGGTGAATACTCGAAAGCACTTGAATTTTACGAAAAATCACTCAAAATAAGGGAAATATCTCTGCCTCCAAATCATCCCAATTTGGCTCAATCCTACAATAACATCGGTGCAGTGTATAAAAACATGGGTGAATACTCGAAAGCACTTGAATTTTACGAAAAATCACTCAAAATAAAAGAAATATCTCTGCCTGCGAATCATCCCGACTTGGCTACTTCCTACAACAACATAGGCCTAGTGTATAACAACATGGATGAATACTCGAAAGCATTTTCCTATCTAGAAAAGGCACTCAGTATTTATCGAAATTCACTTCCACTAACACATCATTATATTAAAGAAGTGATGAATGATATAGATCGTGTGAAAAAGAAGTTGTAAATGTTTATTTTCTCTAGTATCTTCGCTTAATAAAACAGTTTGAATAATTATTAATTAATATTTAATAGTCGCGCGCGCGCGCGACCAGGGAGAGCCCCCATGGTCATGAAACGGGTACACATAGAGTGGACCACAGCAGACTGGTAGGGCAATGTACACAAGGTATGACGTACAAATACGACGACAGTGACCTCGTGTACATGAAAAGGCCTTCCTATTTTTTTGTTTTGTATTTTTTTGCGTTAAAAGTAAATTTTAACTTTTAATATTCCGCCCGGAATAATAATTCTTTTTTCGACTCAACTCAATCGCTCATTCTCATCTCATCTCGTATCATCTCATTTTAGTTTAGTTTAGTTTAATTTTAATTTCGTCAAATAGTTTTTGTGAACAATCTAAATGAAAAGAAGTTGTAAGTAAGTTATTTTATATTTGAATTTATTTAAAACAGAATAGAAAATAAGTTATAATTGCATTGTAATTTGATATCATTGTAACATTTCTAGAGTTTTAGAAACAAAAAGAAATTAATTTATTGTGCTTTATACCTACATTTTTTATTTTTGATATCAGGACTGGTTGGTTGTCATTGATAGATGAGAATACATTCTAAAAAGAGAAAAATGAATAGGTTAGTGTCAGCTTTTTAAGAATAGTTGTTATAAGAAAAAAAAGCAATAATAATAATAATTATTGTAATTGTAATGCATTGTTAAACCTTGTGTATTGTAATGTAACACCCCTGAACAGTAAATACATGTTTTTTAAAAATAGATGCTTACTTTTTATCTACGCGCCAATTGAATTGAATGGCTTACATCGAATACAATAACGTATATTTATATGTTATTCTACGGAAGAAAAAGAAAAATAACAATAACAATTTCTGTTTGATACTTGATTATGTGATCAATTTGACGATTGATAGTATAATCAGTTTATTGGTGATTGCCCAGGAGAACCAGGGTATGTCGGAATCGGTCGGAATCGATCAGTTCCGTTGAATNTATACTATAAGTACATAGAAATACGATGAAAATATAAGTTTTTTTATTTAATATTATATCTTAAATCGACAGTATATAATTCATTGTTTTACTCAACTTCATTTTTCGAATGAAAATTTTCTGAAACTATCATAAACGAATAATATACATTTATATTTATACAAGAATTTTGATATTGATGATTATCAACAACAGATCTTTAAACAAAAGGAATTATTGAAGAAGAAGAGAACACGATTGTAAAACAAAGGATCACATATGGAAAAATAACTTAAAATTAATATCAAAATAAAGAATTTTCTTTGAATAAAACAATGTTTTCATCTATTTTGATAATTAGTTATAATGCTAAGAGAAGAATGAGTTTGAAACTCTTAAAAATATTTTTAGGTGAAAATTGTATGCACACTGATTTGTTTCATTGCTATCAATTTCTAACCTCTTTCATTAATTAACTATTTTTATTATCACTGCGGAGAAAACATTGAACAAGACATTTTTAATTGTTTTACACTACGAAAAGATCAATGAATCATGAGGTGCTCAGTTTAACTCACTCGTTCGTCACTTCTGATGATATGTACAATGAATTGAACAAAACCAGTGGTATCAAATTATTTTTATATTGAAAAAGTAGTTTGTTTTCTTTTAAAGATAATGTCCGATTGTACCTTGGAAGTATAACAAAAAGAGCATACTCTATAATATTTAATTTAATTACAATATGTGAATACATTTGATGAATTATTATTTTAGAGGCACCTTAAAGTTTCACATTCTCATCCAATCTGTAAATTTTATGAAGAAAAATTCAATTCAACGATAGGACATGACCAGCACAGAGAAAAATGCCTGTACTTTGTTTACTGAAAGAATTCATTTAATAATAATAAAAACAGAAAAGTTGTATAAGTCGAAGGTATCTTATATGCAACTATCAAAAACAAAACGATAGCTATAAAAAGAATTATATTTTAATAAGATGAAATAGTTGTTGGTTAAAATTTTAATAATTCATTTTGTTCGGTTATCATTTTTATAACAATTATTAGATTGACTTGAATTAGAGATGATCTGTTTAAGTTTGTCGAACTCAATTTCCAGAATATTTTGTGCATGATATTTATCAACAAACAATTGTTGTAGTGAGAAGTCAATTATACTTCAAAGCGTTGGTAACTAATCATTTAATTGTTTTCAATGTCACTGGTACGAAGGTGGAAATCAGAACACAGCTATGTTTTCTTCGTTGACAGAAGGTAGTCATGATCTCGAAAAATTAAAAACTCCCCCTTTTACACTACTTGCTATTAGTTTAATAATTCTTCAGTACTTCCAAGCAACCTCTGTTTATTTCGGTATCACTGTCTAGTTTACGATGGTTACTGTAGATGGACGTTGAGCATGATAGTTTTTCTTGGCATTTATCCAGTTTATGCTGTTATGGAAAATTCATTAGTTGACAATTTTGTAAGTAAATCATAAAGATATTAAAATTTCAGAAAAGTACTATGTATTGCGTGTAGACACTACCGAACGTTCTTTCTACCACCAATACTTTGGAATTTGCTGTAAATAATTTGTAAATTTTAGTTGAAATCAAGAAATATAAAAGTTTTGATACAAATTATTTTCAAAAAATTATTTTTTGCCCAAGAAAAATTCGATTATATCTTTTCAACAAGCAAACCAATTATCTAAATTTCTGACTCGTATAGAAATGTTTGATTACAATGTATACCTCGTGGTATCACGTGAGAGCAAACGAATCATGTTAATTCGGCGTATAACCCTACTTTTAGTATAGAGAACTAAAATAAAACGAAATACATTTGATCATATCTATTTATCCATTAACGTTTTGTAACATCTCAAAACCGAAAAAAAACAAGCTAAAAACAGTATTTCAGTTTATGGTTTATTTTAATATTTACCGTCTATTTATATGTCAATTAATTAAACTTGAGATGATTATTTAGTTGCAGACATTCAGAAAGACTGATAAATCTCCTAATCCCGCATTTGTTAAAATCAAATCCAACTTGTTACCATTGTTCAGATCACCTGATATTACAGACGATGGATTCAAACCCGTTTTATAAGTCTGTTGGCTCTGAAACATTTCATCTACATTACCAAGGAGCACACTCACAGCATCGTCCCAATAATTTGCAATTACCAGATCCTGCTTTTTTATCATTGTTAAAATCAGCTGCCATCACATAATATGGTTTCCTACCAGTTGAATACTGCATTGGACTTTGAAATATACCATTTCCATCTCCAAGTAGAACACTGACCGTGTTTGCACTACCATTGGTCACTCTCAAATGCAAATTTTCGTCATTATTAAAGTCAGATGATGGGACTCTACCAACCATGTAGTTAATTGCAGTATGAAAATTACCATTTCCGTAGCCGAGCAGCACACTAACGACATTGGCACACCAGACAGCTACGGCTAGGTCCATATTTGAATCATTGTTGAAATCAGCTGCTATCACAAATACTGAAGTTTTACCAAGCGAATAGTTCATTGAACTCTGAAAGTTTCCATTCCCATCACCAAGTAGTATACTGATTGTATTGTCACCGTAGTTAGCTACGATAAAATCAGATTTGCTATCATTGTTAGAATCAGTTGATATCACAGAATATGGCAGTTAAGTTTGGAAGCTGCCATTCCCAAAACCAAGCACTATACATATAGTGCTGTCATCTGTGTTGGCCATCGCTGAGTCTAGATTATGATCATTGTTGAAATCGACTGATACAACAGAGCTTGGAGATTTGACAACAGCTTAATTGATCGACATATGAAAACTTCTATTTCCATTTCCAAGCAGTACAGTAACAGTGTTGTCTTCCCAGTTGGCTGTGACTAGATCCAATTTGTTATCGTTGTCAAAATCAGTTGATATCAGAGAATATGGCGATTCACCAACTGTATAAGCCACTGGTGTCTGAAAGATTCATTTTCCATTGCCCAGAAGCACTGAGACAGTATTTTCACCGTAGTTGGCTACTGCCAAATCCAGTCTCAAATCCTTATTAAAATCAACTGATATCACAGAGCTTGGATACGCACCGACTGTGTAATTTATGAAACTCTGAAAATACACCATTCCCTTTGCCAAGTAGAATACTGATGGCGTTAACGCCAGCGATAGTCACTGCTAGATCTGATTTGGTATCATTATTGAAATCAGTTGACGCCACGGATAATATTTTGTTTGTCGGTCACGACCACATCTAGTTCTCTGTCGTTCCTAAAGTATCGCAGAGTAGCAGAAAATGGAGCGTCTCCTGTCTCGTAGGTGTTTAATAGTTCAAATGGTCTGTCGCACACTGGTTCTAAAATTAGGCAATATTACTGTTTACAATGGACAGGGAAGGCTATCAACACATCATTAAGCTTGATGCCTATTTATAAAAGTTAAATATTATATGGTGTTCTCGAGTTCCTTGATATCATTTTTCTATCAAAACATTTCCTAACGGTTCGGTTTCATCACAAGAATGTGAGCGGGTGAATGTATGTGTCTCTGAGGGTCTGAAGCATATATTGAGATTGACAATTTTTTCCTTACAAATCCAAACAACTAGGTTACATCTGACACACAGCTAGTAGAGCGATGAGAACGGCATAAAGATAACATAATTAATGTGACGTAGCAGTTTCAATGTGTTTAATATTCTGTCAAATACATAAATATTCCGTTTGTCTTATGCATGAAAGATGGTATTTCTGTAAAAAAAATATAGGTTCCAAATTTTTCGTTACTGTTTGCTAAAGAATGCCAAGCATATCAAACCTTATTTATTCATGTGAAATAAATTCCATCATCACTTGGATAAACTCATCGGCTCATGACAAAAAAAGCTTTTTGATCTAATCGGATTAGCTCCATTGAATTTTCTTTAAGATCAACCAACTGATTTTTCCTCTTTGACAGATTATATTTTATGAAAATAAATCAAATAGTGAAAAATAAAAGAGATTCCTTCAAAATCCATCGATTCGATCTCCTGTAAATATTTACAATCGTCAATAAAAACGGATAAAGCATTTTCATTGCAATGAACATTTATCTGAACGCTGTTCTTCAATAACATTAGAACTATCTTCTATGTCATTGTTAGACGGCACACTTGGTTCGATCTTCAATTAAAACAAAATATATAAAGAATTCATAGAAAAATTTTCGTACTAACCGAATCATTAATCCATAATAAAAATTTGTTCTGTTCCCTTCTCCATGTAAATGAACATGTATTATGCTTTAGACGTGTATTTCCCTTTAACCACTCTGGCAACATGAATTGAATCTTCTCTTGACATTCAAATACACCATTGTCAAGATGTTGAAAACCATTAATGATTTGATAAATTAATCTCATTGAACTCACATGTATAAACAATCGCCGAATCGACGGAAATATCTTAGAAATTTGTTTGATTTGTGTTCGATTTTTTATTTTAATTGTATTTTGAATATGTAAATAACGAATAGTTTTAAATGGAAATAATTGATTAAAATTATTTTGTGAGATTGTAAGATGATTAATGTGTGGATTATGTAAAAGCATATCACCAAGAATTTTATTAGAAATATTTTTATGAATGACTAAATGACGAAGATGAATAAATTGATTGATATTATCAATAGATGAAAGCAGATGTTCATCAGAGAGATCAAGTCGTTCAAGATTATAAAATTTATTTAGATTCTTTAATAAAATATTATTATCAAGTTTTATTCGTTTAGTTTTCGAATAAAACCACTTATAATCAGGTGACGTAGATAATGGTGGAAAAGTTGGAAGAATAAATGCTTGTTCATCATAGCAAGATATTGTATAAATACCATGTGTTGTAATGAATATATACCATTTTTTAATGTCCAGCCAAAATGGTGTAGAGAAGCTTCGAAAAATTTCATCAACTAATTCACTTTGATCGATTAATGGATGATGGTCGAATTCAATGATAAAATGAAAAGTGCGCAGTCGGATTATTGTAGAAGAAGTTTCCCAAAGATATCCATTTGCTAGATTTTCTGCTGATCCTCGAACATTTAATGTTAAATGTGTTAACTTATGAAAACGATATAGAAGCGGTTGAATTTCAGTAAATGTTATCGTTGTTTCGTCTAGAGATCATAGGAAATGTTGAATTTTAACGAGAGAACTTACAAAAAAAAGAACTCACGTACGAGATTCCGAATCTTTGTACTACTTACAGATATCAGTATTTCATGCTTTATAACCTATTAGAATGTTTTTGATCTATCCTTTGCAATTGATATTCTCGATACTATAGCAACTATCAACGTATTCCAAGTAGATTAGATTCAGCTAGGCGATTTATTCCGAGGAGCAAATTTTTTTCAAGTCTATTATTTGGCGTCCGGATCAAATCTTATCATCGTAGTTTTCATACTTTAATAATAAGCATTGACATTTCTCTAACTTATTCTAACAATAATTTAGAGAAATTGTAAATTCAACCCGCAATCTTTCTTATTAAATAAATAAAAAGAAGTTCTTACGGTTTAAAGTAAGATCAAGTCGTTGTAACGACGACCAAATATCTGAATCAGACAATAATTGTAATTGATGATTTGCCTGAAGATTTATTTTAAGTGAAACAAGAGCCGGTACAATCATTTGTAGACGGCGTAATTCCAAAAAATTACAAATACCAGCATTTAATTCTTTCAAATTACGTAATGGCAATGCAACATTATGATCAAATATATCTCCATATGAGACTGAAAGATGTTGAAGAGACTTCAATTGATTCAATACTTGACCAAGTAACAAAGGTTGATCGGATCGACATTCTGTAATTAAGGAAGTAAGATGTGGAAGTTTAGGTAAATCAGATAGTATAGGATTTATATCTTCATTAGTTACAGATATAATTGTAAGAACTCGAAGGCTAATGAAATCTTGAAGATTAAATCGATTGAAAAACAGTTCAACTTGACCGGGTGTTTCTGAATCATTGGATAGAGTCAATGATATAATGTTCGGTAAATTCAAATGATTACAAACAAAATCAAAACGTGTTTTCGAAATCGATTGAAAATTTATTTTTTGATAATTGTAATTGTTTACAACAGCATTTAAATAAGGACTAACATAAAAAAATGACCATATAACATCACAATCGGACAGGAATTGAAAGATCATGTGAAGTAATTCTACTGGTAAACGATCGAAATACGTTGTCATTTTCAGAAAGTAGCAAATAAAAATCGAAAAACAATACTTTTTGATAATAAAAACAGCAAGAGAAGTAATTTTTCCACAATAATATTATTTAATATTTACATTATAGATAAGAAATAAATAGTTTTTTCTGTTTGACCTACTAGAAAAAAATGAAATTAATTGCGATAAAGTTTCTTTTTTTTATCAATAATCAAAATCAAATAAGACAATCTATTACAAAGAAGAAAAGAAAAGCAGGATCTATTGAGCAACTTTTTTATTTATTTTAAAAACAAAAAAGTTGGTCATAGCGAGATTAGTTGGCAAAAGTATTGAAATTTTCATTTTCTATTAAATTGTATTTTGCTTTGATTTTGATGGTGTTTTATCATGAAAATATTTAATATAAAAAAGATAACTGCTGGAAAATAAACACCAGGTAAATCGACCCAGAACATACCCATACGTATTCGTCCACTAACTACTTCATGAACATGTACGAACATATGTAAAACATAAAATGCTGTGTTCATTGTAAATAATGGTAAACGATAGGACACATTAAATGCAGCAAAAACAAGCCCAACGCCATGAAGTAAAAATACACAACCAAGATCACGTATAAAGTGAACATTGATTGGACCAAATTCAGGAACGCCAGCTGGTAAATTGTGATACCAATGTTCAGGTGCAATTAATACCCATAAAGCATGCATTATATTTAATGTTGCAATTATTAAACAGATTACTGCCCATCGATCGTAGGATTTCGATTTTAATGATAAATTAGTGTTCGTAGTAATAGGTACCTGCAATGGACTTAACGATTCAGCACTTAATGAACGTCGATTCATTTTTGTTTTGATTCAACAAAATATAGTTACAAAAATCTAAGTAAAAAAATGCGTCCGTTTCATTACAACGCCCTCATTGATAATCGTAACTGTATGGTATGTGACAAGACGAACCTCAAAGAATATTCATAGATGTCAGTTCGATTCAACAAGAAATATCATATTTTTGTAATAATAATACCACATCTTTTGTCTATGAAGTCTTCGGTAAACTAAATATAGGCATATGCTCATGATTTCTACCGGTCTCGACATCAATTCAAAATAGAATAGAATTTTAAAGCGCTTTTCAATAAGTTTGCTTAGACCCCAAACAGACCAAAAATTCATAAAATTTTATTTTGTTTTAAGTCAACAGCGGTCCACACTAAAGCATTAAATCACCAATAGAGTATAAGACCAGCGTTTCTAACAGCAGGTATCAGCCTTTGTTACAAAGTATCATGATACTTGCTCTATCGATTTGATACTCTGTTTTACACTTTGCTCATAAAAACAAAGTATCAAGCGGAGACGTGCTCAGGAAAGTTTACACTCTGCTTTTCATTCTATTCTATGGAAATTTCGAACTCCTCAATTTTTTATCAATAGTGATTTATAAAGACATGTATAGTGAAGAAGAATATGAAGTTGAAGGGGTTATATGTTGAGTAGATACAAAATTGTTTTCTTTTCGGTGAATAGTACAGGGCGTAATTTGTTGTTTTATTTCTGTTTCTAACTTATCTATGAAATAGCAGATAAACCGTTTTTTTATGTAATTTAATCAGATACTATTCTTTGTATATTTTATATTTGAACTTAATAATAACAAATATATATCAACATTTTTTTTCCAATCTAAACGGAGCAATCTATACCTTGGATACTTTATGATACTTTGTTTGAAAAAGCAAAGTATCATTTTGCACTTAGCTTGCGAAAATACTATACAGTTTGATACTTTGTTTTAGATTTCTATTAGAAACGCTGTATAAGGCAAGTCTCTTTCATGGATGCGAAGTGCATCGCAGAAAATGTTACTGCATTGACAGGCGTCGCTATCGTATGTGCTCCAGTTAATAACAGATTATCTTAAAAAGATTCGTCACAAACTTAGAATTTGTTGGATCAGTCTCGAAGAGATGACTTCGAGATGACTTAACGTTTTTGCGCCAATCATATATTATATCGCTTCACCAAATAAAAGAAATATGTGTGGCGTCTCATATATATACATTTTTTCAGGGAGGCATGTCTATTTGAACAGTGCCGGCCATGATATTCCTCGACGTCAAAAATAAATATCGACTGCTTCATACAACTTCAGTCGTATTTTGCACAGAAAAACAACTTATTCATTTTTTAAAAATGATTTGATATAACTTTTCGTCTCATTAGGATAAATTGTTCGTGCTCTGATTTGGTTTTTGTAATAAATATTATATATTTTTTAAAAAAGCCCTCTAGAAATAATATTTTGTTGATAAACAATATAGTTAGTATTAAAAAATCCTGATTAACTTCTCATCTTTACAGATGACTTATTTATGTTTTATCGTTTTTAATCATCTCATTGGTTAATTCAGTTTTATCTCGTTCGGTCTGTTTGGGGTCTTATTTATTGATCAAAAAAAATTTTTTTTTAATGCATAATGATGCGATGATAATATAGAGAAAGAATAACCAAAACTAATCTCAAGTATGCTTAATTCAAATCAAAAAATTAAGTACCAGGTTGAAGCTTTTTACAGAAACACAAATAAGAGAAACGTAAAAACCATAGCTTCAATCATGAAATGTATTTGAAACATGTTTCCCTGGAGACATAGAAATGTTTGTTTTGAATATCATATAATGCATTCGAAGGCAATAAATAAAAACAACAGCTGATTGTTATAATGCGCACCATTTTAAATTGTCATTGTTGACAAAAATCCATAAGACCAAGTTTCAACCAATTCAAAGTAGAGATGCTGATCTAAAACATATTTTACTAGAGTTTCTTATCTATTGTGAGAGAGTGGTTTTATTTCTAGAATCCAATGATGAGATTGATATTTGACTTTGTTGATTAAAACTAATTGTGCAATACGAGTTAAAGTATGTAAAAGAATAATTATTTAGGCAAAACATATCTATTTAGATTTTATTGACAAGGAAAAATGAAAATCTTCTCTCTCGGAGGTACCAATAGTTTTTAAAATGAATCATAATATTCTTATACGATTGGTTCTATGTTCGAAATTTCGATGGTGTCTCTAGTAATCAAGAAAAATTCTGTACAGATACGGATCTCATCCTATTGGGACTATCCGTAGAAGACATCCGGCACTAAAAGCAAAGAACAAAAACGAGAGCATACAAATTTATTTTGCACTCGCCTCAAACCTAACAACTGACGAGTTTTGATTCGCTCTGATTAACATTTTAAATGTTGTAACTCATTCGATGGAGACTTTCATGCCGTTGATAAGAATAATTATGAAATACAGCACCGTATAACTACAAATGAAAATAAGAAATTTGAGCGAATGCTCTTTAAGAATAATTCCATGGGTGGTGACGAAAATTTGGTTTATTTTTGCATTCTTTTAGAAATATACTGAAGTCATTCTATACTTTTGACTACAAAGAAAATAAAAAATTTCGTTTTTGTTCGATTTTATTTAAAACAATACGAAACAAAAGAATGCCTGACGATGGTAAAGTCCGTGTAGTTCTATTTATAAACATATACAGAAAATGAGAATCTCACCGGATAAAAATGCAAAACAAAAAAAAATTAACAAAGGAAGCATCATTTATCATTTGTGTTTCGACGATGATTAATAATTAGTTTCTGACGTGATTTTCGACAATAATCAATGAAATATTTCAGTAAATAAAATATTAAAAGAAACAATATGATGCATGCAAGTACACATGGTATCAAGATGAGTAATTTAATACGAAATAGCAACCAAAACGATGATGAATCAAACAGAAAAGAGGTAGAGGTCGATAGCAGACTAGAAAGAAAAATAAATCAATTTTTTCAAAATCCTAACATACACGTTCTAGTATTAAATAAAAGAATAGGTTAAATATTGTTGAGGTGAGTATATGTCAGATTCAATGCTAGTCTTAGATACTTTTTTTTATCAATTTAGGTGAATGCTTCTTTTCGAAAATTGAAAATGACATTTATTAACTGAAGAGACAATTCGAGTCAAGACTATATAGATCGTTAAAACAGAGATTTGAGAGTTTTCAAATTGTTTGGTTATTTCTATATTCCACAAAAAAAACTATTTCAATGAGTATCTGTCTCTGTATAAAATGTCAAGCCAAAATCTAAGCATTAACTTCACGGTGGCAATCAACAAAGAGTGAATAGCCAAAAAAAACATTCAAGCTACTCATAACCGACTAGAGGCTTGCTAAATATATCTTCGGAGGGCTCTCTACAAAAGGTCTTTACTCAATTCTGAAACTTTTCCCGGGTCAAATAATTAGCATGACAAGAAAAATTATACATGTGCAAAACTACAACAACGTTTTATAAACTTACGTTTCATTACTATTAGCGTCAAATTGAAAAGACATATCTGACAAAAAAAATCTTTCAATCACATTTGACGATAACAATCAAGAGTTTTCGATCAGAGTAGCATTTGATACATTGTTATCAATACACACAATGTGCTCCACAAGACAACAATTCCTGTTTAGTTATATGTTAACTTTCAATTGGTTACTTCAAAGAACTACTGACATCTTAAGCTTAACCTCTAGATTTAAAACGTCAATGCACTTAAATAAAATCTTTAATATAATAAAAATTTCGCTAAAGTTATTGTTTTGAATGAAAATTCGAGTATATCTTTTAATAATTTTCAAATTCATAATTACAAACAATCGTTCCAATATTTATCAAGAAAAGTCCATTGTTTTCTGTGGGGGTCGATAATATTCGCCTGTATCCATTTGCTTTTGAATTCAACCTAAAATAAAGAATACTTAGTGGAAATGGTACGTGTTAATTTATCTATTTTGTCAATGCTAATTTTTGATTTTAATATCTATTTAGGCCGCCTCGCGACCTCTTGTTACTGTTTACGATGAAAAAGGTCAATCAACAGGCAAATCAGTTGTATTACCTGCCGTTTTTCGTGCTCCAATTCGTACTGATATTGTCAACTTTGTACATGATCAAATGAGACGTAACAAACGACAAGCACATGCTGTTAGCGATAAAGCTGGTTTGTTCGAAATGAAGAATGATTTTCTTTATTTACTTCTGTTTATTTGTTTGTTTTTAATCAGGTGAACAAACTTCAGCTCAATCATGGGGTACTGGCCGTGCCGTAGCTCGTATTCCACGTGTTCGTGGTGGTGGTACTCATCGATCTGGTCAAGGTGCTTTCGGTAATATGTGTCGTGGTGGTCGAATGTACGCCCCATTAAAAGTTTGGCGTAAATGGCATAGAAAAATCAATTTAAAACAACGACGTTATGCACTTGTTAGCGCTATTGCTGCTTCCGGTGTTCCATCCCTTGTTTTAGCTAAAGGTTTATTCAATTATTTCTATTAATTTTCCGTCAGAAATAATGTTATTTTCTCATTGCTTAGGTCATAGCATTGAAACTGTACCTGAAATTCCATTGGTTTTATCCGATAAAATACAAGACGTAAAAAAGACCAAAGAAGCAGTTGCTGTTCTTCGTAAAGTCGGTGCTTGGGCCGATATTCTTAAAGTTTATGCATCAAAACATACCCGTGCTGGTAAAGGTAAAATGCGTAACCGTCGAACAGTTATGAAACGTGGTCCAGTTATTGTCTATGATAAAGATAATGGTCTTAAAAAAGCTTTTCGTAACATACCCGGTAAGTGCGTCTATTGCTAATTTGACTGTTCGGTCCTCTTATCTTGGGAGTACATACGTCTTTTCAATGAAATGTATCTCCAAAAACTGAGAGGAAAATTAAAAACAAATGTTCACGTCTTCGGAATTATTTCTTTATTCATGAAATATTTCTTCTTCATTTTGAACAAACAAAAATGAATTATAAAATTTTTTCAATCACACTCAATTGGAAAAATGGGCAGCCGATAGTTTGTCGAGTCTTATTTATCTATAAAAATTCTTTCTTAGAATAGAATATGAGATTTATTATATATTTCAGGTGTATCACTGTTGAGTGTTGAACGTCTTAATTTACTTCGTATGGCACCGGGTGGCCATGTTGGCCGATTTGTTATGTGGACTGAATCAGCATTCAAGAAACTAGATGCTCTCTATGGTACATGGAGTAAAAAATCTCAACTCAAGGTTGACTTTAAGTAAGTTGATTAATATATTAGAGAACTTGTTTTTCTCTCGGTAGCATTGTCATCTAAATTCTTTCTGAATAAGACAAAAGAAAAATATGATTGTTTTTTGCATTTCGATCTACGGTTGTTGGTTCATACAATACTACTGGCCGATAAAAGGAAATGCCATAAAAAGAGAAGAAGACACTTGGTTGAATTTTCAAATTTGTTTTTTTTACATATTATTCATCAAATATACTTCTTCAACATGTTGTTTTTTTGTATTTTGTATTTTTAGTCTTCCACAACCAATGATGACCAATAGTGACTTGGGACGATTACTCAAAGCATTCGAAATTCAAAGTGTACTTCGTGCACCAATGTATGTGAAGCTTTACTTGTTCTTTTTCTAACTAGTATTTAATTGAATTCTTCTAGTAAACGTCAAGCACACCGTAAGATAAAGAAGAACCCATTGAAGAATATTAGTTTGATGTCCAAACTAAATCCATATGCATCTGTACAAAAACGTCAAACACTCTTAACACAACTTAAAGGACGACGAACAGGTACAACAGCTGCAACAAAGGTAAATACTTTAGTTTATTGTTTTCTAGTTTTGTTAAATTTCTTTTGTTTAGGCTGCCGCTCGTAAAACACGCACACATGCATCAATAAAAGCAAAACGATTAGCAGGTGTTAATTTAGGCAAAGCAAAAAAGGCTGCCGATGTTAAAAAGACCACAACAACTAAAACAAAAACAACCGTAACAAAAAAATAATCGTAAACAATCGACGAGTATCACTCGTTTAGTTTCCGTTTTTGTTCTTTGTTTTTTGAACATCATCTATAAATCTGTTGAACCTTGTTGTTATTTTTTACCGTGAAAAAAAAAACAGAAACAGCAAGAAGAAAAAAATAAATGAATAAGAAGAAATAAACAAAAAATGAAACTAACAATAAAACGAATGCCCTTCTTGTTGCAAAGTTTCAACTGAATGAAATTCTTAGCATACAATATTAACACACGAGATCTCTCCATTTTTTGTCATATTATTGATAATAAAAATTACCAAGATTCTGATGAAAATAATTTTTAGAAGCGAAAAAGATTTTTAAGTTTGATGAATGATTTATCATTAAAATTTTAAATTTCTGCAGATATACTGTACGAAAAATATAGAACATAGAAAAGCAAAAGTATGTGAGAATCTTTTAGAAGAAAAGGTTCACCGACCGCTTCATCTTCTTCATATGGGCGTCGAGTTTTTTTTTTAAATGACGAGTCGAAAAACGGCTAAGCATACAGTTTTTGTATGCTTGGTCAGGCGTTCTACGTAGAAAGACTTTCGAAAGGTGCAAGATTTCAACATTTTTCTTCAAGAAATCGTATTGACATCTCATGTACAGTTATTATGGGATGCCTTCGATGCTAAGTCAGAAATGACAATACGATAACACTAAGTTCCAATAGACTAGCACATTGTGCAGGCTTGGCCTTACAAACCGTTTCTGACAGAAAGACGAATCTCATTATTTACTGCGCCCACACAGGAGCCTCAACGCCAGAAGATGTAAGTCATTGAACCATTTATATTCAACAGTAATACTATTGCTCCTAATTTCAATCCTGTAGTTTCCGATGAATTCTAAACAGCACTATGGATGAATCAGTAAGATAAATGAAATCAATAATATTATTCAAATATTAAGTTTATCCGTTAAAACTGTTGGAATGATCAGCAACTCATCAGAATGTGTACGCTTTAAGTTTTACTAATAAAAGATCTGTGACAATTAAATATCAAGGCAACTAGGGTTACCTTTTGAGTATTTGTAAAAACTATGAATAATTATTATTACCTTTTTTTTGCTTGCAAAAGATAACGATATTTACCTTGATATTCAATCGCAAAAGATCTCTTATGAGTAACTATCAATATGTGAGTAACATTTCGGTTCAAACTCTGTTTTTTTTTCTTTTGAAATTTACGCAGTATCTATATGTGTATCCACCGTTGTCAAAAGAACTCATATATCTTAAGGCTGATTGCATTTATCTTTCAAAACCGAACCAAAATTTGATTAATATGCAGTTCCTTTTGAACTTAAAATAAGATTCAATTGAGTAAATCTTAGACAAAAGAGATAATAAGATTTTCTATGAAATACAATGGGGAAAAGATCAGATTATTTTTATTTTAAGTCTTACTAATACATGAAACAAAGCGATTTTCGCATTAACACATGTAAATACTCTTTTTTTTTCTCCCATTTCTTTCTTAACCAAGTAAAAGAAAAACATTTTGAGTGAATATTTGTCTCTCATTCTTATTCTACGGCGGCGTTCTGTAAAGGTAGGCAATAAAAAATAATGTTATGCCCAAAAAACGAATGAAACATTTCTCTGTCTTGTTTTTGTTTGCACTCTGACCAAAAAACTTATCCAGCAGAACAAAACAACAATAGAAAAGTGAAATATTTTGAACTCTTTCTATAAGTAAATATGGTATTGTAAGAAAAAAACAATGAGTACAACAGTTCGAACGAATAATACGATTGAAGAAAATGAAAATCTCGAATCATTCTATATTATTTGTTTTGACGATTCTATAAAAAATGAAATTCGACAAGAACTTCGATCTATTATCAATTATCTATTAGTATTCCAAGATGAACAACAATGTCTTCAATACATTGATTCTGTATCTAAATATGATCAAGTTATTTTAATTGCTAAAAGAAAACTAAGCCAACATTTTATTCCACAAATTGTACATCTACAACAAATTATTTCTATTTATATTCATTCAAACGATAAAAATGCCAATGAACAATGGACGAAAAGTTCTAATAAGGTTAGTTAAGCAAAATCTTTTTTGCTTCATAAAAACTCATTCACTATAGTTTTGAATTTTTGTTTTAGGTAAAAGAAGTGATTGTACAACGAAATGAACTTGCTCAATGTATCCGCAAAGATTATAATCGACGACAATTTTATAATCTCGATGAAACGTTGACAATGAAATTTTTTAATTCGAAAAAAACCGACGAAAAATTTCTAACTACTTCATTGAATGACGATTTTATCTATTCACAAATGTTAATCGATTGTTTAATTGGTACAACGCCAGTGTCTAACGATAAAAATGAACTTGTTGCACTATGCAAACGACAATATAAAAATAATTCTGATGAATTAAATATTCTAGAAGAATTTGAAAAAGATTATTTGCCTGAACGATCATTATGGTGGTATACTAGACATTCGTTTCTCTATCGACTCATGAATAAAGCATTTCGAATAGAAAACATCGACTTATTGTTACTATTTCGTTTTTTTATTCGTGACATTCGACAGCAATTAATAAAGAACAAAGCCGCATCTGCCATTCGCGCTTATCGAGGTCAATTCATATGTAAAGAAGATTTGGAACTATTGACTAAATTTTCGGGAGAATTTATTTCGATGAATTCATTTCTTTTAGCTAGTTCTGATTATGAACAAACTCGATCTTCTCTCTTGTCATTCACATCGTCATATCAAATCGAAAAAGTATTATTTGAAATCAATGCCAATCCACAGTCCGACAATCTCAGAGCTTTTAGTAATATCACCTCGTTCAGTTACTACCGAAATAAAGAAGAAGTTTTATTTATGATCGGTTCAATATTTCGACTTGTTCGAATAGATCGTGATATCAACGGTATTTGGCATATTCAATTAAATCTATGTGCCAATAATGATCATCCATTACAATCATTTATTCAACAAAAAAAGAACGAATTCGATATTTTAGATACAGATCTAATTTCGCTGGGTTTTATTCTTGAACATATGAATAAATTGGATGATGCAGAAAAATACTATCGTTTTGTAATTAATCAATTACCTAAAGATCATAATGACAGGGATCGATGTTATCATGCATTAGGTGAAGTAACTCAAAAGAAAGGTGATTATGATGCAAGCCTAAAATGGTACAAGAAATCAATTGAAAACGACTTGCAAACGTCGAAAGAAGACAATCCAAATATTGCAACGAGCTATAATAGTATTGCTGTTGTCTATTCAAGAAAAGGTGATTATGCACTTGCATTAGAATCATATAGAAAAGCATTAGAAATCTGGAAGAAAACACTTGGTGAAGATCATCCAGATGTTGCCATGTGTTATAATAATATGGGTATTATCTATCATGAAGAAGGCAAATATTCTGATGCATTAGAGTTTTATCATAAATCATGGAATATTCGTCAGAAACATCTTCCTGTTGAAAATCGTAGTTTAGGTCAGTTGCATGCATGTATTGGCAATGTACATTGTCGTCTTAGAAACTATGATCTAGCATTAGAACATTATAATCTATCACTTGAAGCCTTTGAAAAATCTTTTCTTTCTCATTATCCGGATGTTCCAATGGTACTCCGAAATATGGGTCTCGTATGTCAAGCGAAAAATCAATATCAACAAGCATTAGTTTATTTGAAAAAAGCAGCGACAGTCTATCGTCAATCAATTTCTGCAACACATCCTGATATTGTACAAATTGAGAAAACTATTCGTTATGTTTCATCGAAGCTATGATATATTTTACCTTATAATTAATTTTCATTAGACTGTTTTATTTTTATTGAAAGCAAAGTCAAAAATGCTTTTAAATAAAAATTGTTATATTTTGGCATGAAAATAAATGATTCGATTTCTACATTCTCATTAAGATCAGCAGATAGTTTGAATCCTTTTTTCAGCAATTTTTATGTTTCTTTTGTTGATCGAGAACTAAATATTGAGAAGAAAATATCTTCCTCGAAATTCTTTCCTAGATATCATGCGTCAAAAATCTCTGATTCTTCTAAGTTTTATCGGCTCTATTAAAATGTACTCTATGTATAGAATCCGAATTTCTAATTCATTATAGAATTCGTTGAAAGAATAAAGTACCAATAGAAATACATTTGTGTTTTTACTTTTCCAATGATAAAATTTTACGAATCAATGCCTGAATATTTTACGTTTGGCTCGAGCAGAGTTGCAATACTATAAATTGGAATTAAACCTAAGTTGATTTATTATATGAAAAAAATCATCTATAGTCGATGCACAATTTTTGATGAATTTCAAATGTCAACAAAACATTAGATAAAATTTTCAAAAGAAACTAATGTTAGATTTTCGTATTCTTCACATTTCTTAGAAGACATTGTTTCTTTTTTGAAGAAAAAACCTTGAGAAACATATTTTCCACTTACAGTACTTCATCTAGTAGTCATAAATTCAGTGACAGAAATTATCATTCACTGTATGATTCTCATATAGCTGCTGAGATATTTTTCGTTTGAATTTTCTCATAGGATAGATATCTGTGAAAATCAAAAGAAAAACATATAAGCCATATAATTTTGCGTCTTATTAATTATTTTACAATCCATTAAGCAATGAAAAGAAAACAAATGTGATGAATATTTCCTTGAAACACAAGTGCATCAGTATGTCTTTTTCTATAGAAATATACAAGAAATAAATCGACTGTGATAAATGTTAACTTTCAGTATAGATCATTTTCAAAATCGAACTACAGCAAAGCATACTAACACAAATGGATATTTTAACAAAAGAATTTCTGTGTATTTCCCGATAGTGAATTAGTGGCGAAGTTAAAATTAGAAAAGCAGTACCACTGCGTTTTTCGCTTGATCAAATATACTGAAATTTATGTTCGTTTTGTCAATCGAAAAACATCAAACGCTTGTTTGGCCGTCTTGCATTTCATTTTCGCATTCGTCAGCCACGTTACATTCTGATTGGTTGATGGGTTCGTTTTTTTTTCTAGCTTTTCTTTCTCTTCAAATTTCTTGCCTTTTTTTCATCTCACAAGTTCATTCCATTTTCCACACTTGGGCGTGATCTACTGCTATTACATATATTACAAAAGAGAGACAAAAATATGCTTCAAACAGGTGTATATTCTATTTTGTCGCTCGTTACGATTACTTTCTTTAATTATCTATTTTTCTACATTTCGCAGTTTATCCACGTACAGAATCATCTGTACATTTAGAATTGCAAGATACTGAATTATGGTCATGTTTCGAATCTTTAAGTACAGAAATGATGTAAGAAAGAAAGAAACACTAAATTATTATAATGGGACATTTTTCTATTTTGTTGTTTCTTCTAAATTTAAGTTTAACAAAAGGTGGCCGAAGAATGTTCCCTGTACTTCGTGTCGGTGTGCGTGGTTTAGATCCTGAAACTTTATATGATTTTAAACTTGATTTTATTCCATGTGATAATTATCGTTGGAGATATGTTAGTAGACAATGGCAAACCAATGGTAAACAAGATCATACAAGTCTCAATCAAGATCGTCGTTATGGTGTAACGATCAAAGGTGAACCCTATTCGCATCCGAAGTCACCTAACTATGGTCGATTTTGGATGTCGGATATCATTGAATTTAAAAATGTTAAATTAACAAATCGTCCCAATCCAACTAAAGATGATCATGTAAATACATGGAAACTAAAGCATTGTAGTATTTCATCTTGTTTTCTATTAATAGATTATTCTTAATTCTTTACATAAATATAAACCACGAATACATATTTTACAATCCTTGTCAAATGGACAACCAAATATTTTACTAGAAACTTTTACATTTCCATTAACATCATTTATTGCTGTGACGGCCTATCAAAATGAAGAAGTAAAAAATTTATACAGACGAAAAAGGCAATTCATTACTATTATTAATTTCGAAATCTTTTTAGATAACTGCATTGAAAATTCGTCATAACCCATTTGCAAAAGCTTTTCAAGAACCAAGAGACCGGTAAGAAACATTCAGAAGAATGTTTTATTTTGATTGAATTTGTTTTTCTCTAGAACTGAACATGATGGACAAACAAGTGAAACAGATTATGGAACTCAACATTTCTCATCTATTCCTTATTGTAAGTTAAAACAGTTGATTATTTTTTCCGATAACACCTTTCTTAAATATACGTATATATCTTTGATCTTCCATCTCCTTGAAAACAAAACAAAAAAGCGTCTATATATTTTTATTTTCACAGATATGTTGCCATTTCCTACTGATGATTCGGCTACATCATCATCGTCACAAGTTCAACGGCATCGTCCGTCCATTCATACTCACCGTCCACGTCCATACTACCATCATCACAATCATTCTTTAATGTCATCGAATTGTAAGTTGTTCGTTTTCTACTTTGTTTTCTTTTTCGTTTCTTTATGGTATATAATGTGTTATTTAGCACCTCCGCTGTTGGTACTAGATCAACCAACGCCGAATATGTTTGATTATGCAAATTCGTCGACAACATTTCAACATCATCATACAGCAGCAATGGCTAATTGGTCAACATTTCAATTGCAAAGTACCATGGAGAACAACTATCAGCATCTTATGTGATTTTTTTAAAAAGATTTTTCTTGTTATTTCTATTGAACGACACGCAAATAAATAAATAAATAAAGAATCTGCATTTTATCGATACACATAAGACTATCTACCTGAAATTCTTCATACAAGAGTGCGCTTTGTATTTCAATTCATGATGTATGATTTTAGCATAATTGTCATCACCAATCAGGACATTCGCCGAGTCCAGTACTAATTCAGAAACTAAGAAAAAGTTATTTATAGCTCAAGTGAACTATTATTTAAAAACAAGCAACGAAACTTGCCGGTATACTATTCAATTATTTATTCTTCCATAGCAGAAAGTTCTTATTCGGTACGGTTTGTCGTATTGACGCTTGAAAAAAGTGTGTGAAATATTTCAGTAGCTTGTTGAGCTTATAAGAATGTTTGCAATTATATTGACAATAGTATCATGATTTGAGAAAGTTCATCATAATTTGCTGATCCTCTTTTATACAGTAGAAGCTTACGTCTATTTATTTAACGTCATTAAGTGAAAGAAAAGAAAAATCAATAAACATTTCGTCATCTATATCAATCGTTTTTAATCACTTGACTTTCCGGATTTTTAATCCGGATGTTGTCTACATTCTTTAAATCTACAGGAGAAAAAAATAAAATAAAAACTTTTCTTCGCTTTTTCATCTTCTGATAAGTGACTTCATGCCACGTATTCTTTGAAGTTAAAAAATGGGCAACAAGAGGAAAGTTTCATCTTTCACCTTTTCAAGTCAAGTGTGGTATATGTGTCATCTTTCAATGCTGGTATATATACATATATATATATATATATACACGAAAGAGAAAAAAAACAAATATTAGAACTTGTAAGAAAGGTTAACGACATGTACTGGTAGCAAATAATCGATTTACAACTTCGATTCTATGTTGATTTAACCATTCCCTGTTATAAAATAAAAAAGATATAGAAGATGATGCTTGAATTCGATCTGTACGTTGGGCGTTATAACACCTTTATTTCTTAGTAAGAGAGCATCAAAGTGAGAGTATATATCATATTCTAATTGAAATGTTTTTCGTGATGATAGGCTCACGAAACAGTAGATCAATTGACATATGTATGAGAGACGTAAAATCTCAGCTTGATTTGCTTTTTTACTACCTTTGAATTTCGGGTCATAAAATAAAATAAACATATATATCCATCGAAATTTGATTAATTAGTCTGTATGACGAATAACAATATCGACTGCTATGCAAGTGAAAGATGTGTGTAATTGCATTCATATATCGTCTCGTCTTGTTTGTTAGAAGAATTATGATAATTGATAAGTGTCGAAGAAGATGCTATGACATTGACTGAGAAAATAATTGGAGAAGCTGTTCCTGTTGTTTTCTTTTTACAAACAATCTATTCTAATTAACGAAACAATGAAGTTCTTTTTACAGAATACGATGAATGGAAATTATAAATATCTCTATTGGCAAAAGAAGAGTAGGATCTCATCCTTCCAATAAACTTGCTTACGAAAAATCATTCATTGTAGTTTATTCAAACTCTAATTTGTTAAGTCTTCCAAACGAAAATACCTGTTGAGTTGAAAGATTTTTTTTCTAAATCTGTAGCTGTATCAGAAACGATTTTTTTTCCACAGTAGAATATCTTAGTCTGTGCTGTTTAACTTTTTATTCAAATCAGTGATATTCGTGTAGATAAAAGCTGATTGGTTCTCAGTTGTTTTTTCTCTTTTCGGAAGAGAGAGAGAGAGAGAGAAAAAACTGAATATCCTATTGGTTGAATGAAAACGAAAAAGAGAACGAGTTGAAAAAATATCGCATATATTTGTCGGAAGTCAGAATTCGAATCTCTCACTTTTGTGTGACTTGAAGATAGAATATATTTCTTCAATGCAACAGCCACAGCAACATCTCGCTCATCAACATGGAAAGGTAAAATTAATTTTTTCCTTTCTTTGTTAAATTTCGCACATACTCGATTATAGTACCAACATCCACAAATTCAATATCTGATGAAACCAGAATATAACGGAGAAAATATTAGCATATGTTTACAGAATAGAGATTTATGGAAACGATTTCATGACTTAACAAATGAAATGATGTAAGTTATTTTCTTTAATCATTTTTTGTTTTCTAAGCACAAAACTTCCGTCTTTTTTTTTGTCTTCAGAGTGACTAAAGCTGGTCGTCGAATGTTTCCCATTGTATCAATAAGTATACGAGGTTTAGAACCAGAAAAAATGTATTCTGTTGAATTATCATTCGAACAAATCGATCCTCATCGTTGGCGCTATGTCAGTGGTCAATGGCAACCTGGTACTAAACCAGATCCACTTTTACCACGAACACCCTATCAACATCCAGACTCACCTAACTATGGTGAAACATGGATGAGAGATACTGTTGTATTTTCAAAAGTTAAATTAACAAACAAAACGAACCAAACAGGTCCATGTCAAGTAAGAACTTCAAAGGAAAAACTTTAAAAAAAGAACAAGTCTAAATTCTCTATTTGAAGGTTGTACTCAATTCTCTACATAAATATAAACCAAAACTTTCCATTATTGATGTAATGTTAAAAAAGAAAATCTATGAAACAAGTTTTGAAGAAACTGAATTTATTGCTGTAACAGCGTATCAAAATGAAGACGTAAATCGCGATAGTTGCTTTTCAATTCTATTTGATGTTTATCAGGAATTTTAATGTTTTAGGTAACAGCATTGAAAATTAAATACAATCCATTTGCTAAGGCATTTCTTGATACTGGAAATAATAGACGGTAAGAATACAAACAAGTTAAGGTGTTGATTTTATGTGAACATTTTTATCTTTACATTTTCTAGAGAAGATCGAGATATGCTTATGTTAGAAGAACAATCACAAAATGCGAATAATTATGTATCACCATTTTCACATCATCCAATGTTTTTTACTCATCAATCATCGCCTATGCATACAACTGGACCTGAAAGATTTAAATTTCAATCATATCGTTCATCACCATATAATTATACTCAAACACAACGAAAATCTTCGCCTAATGATGGTAAATGATTTTTTGTTTTATAATCATTTCCGTTGACTTTTTATATTTACTCTAATACCTATGAAACATTAAACAATTGTCATCAAAAGAATCTGACACTATACCACTAATGTGCTATTCCGGAATGATGACACTTTCGTTTTCCTTGAAGAAAAAGTGGAAGAGAATTCAAATTTCATGTTTTTCTTTGCTTTTTTCCTAATAGGTTTTCAAACAAAACTCGATCCATATCCAACATCATCAACATCACCATTTGATCCATCCCTTTTCTATACTCCAACAACGCCAGCTAGTATTCCATGCTCATCGTCATCACCAATATCACCGAATACAGCTGCAGCGGCTGCGTATTATTCAAACACATATTATCCAACACCAGCTTCATACTATTTTCCATACGGAACAACACCATCACCAGCCTCACATCATCCATTTATGGCACCATTGACATGCCCAATGAATAATGGTACATCGTCATCACCTTTAAGTCCATCATTCCTACATTTACAACAGCCAGTAACTATTTTACCGAATGTAAATAATCATTCCACATCATCATCATCACCAAAAGATCATGAGAATTTATTTAATTCTTCAACAACACACACAGCAGCAAATGATGTTGGACAATACTAATAAAATTAAACAATAACCGACTCATTTTCTTTTGCTTCTCTGTTCACTAGCGTTTTTTTTTTCTTATTATATGCGTGTGTTTATTTAACGAACAAAATAATAATAACAATAAATCTACATGTGAAAAGTATTTACTATTATCGATATGTAATTTCTATTGACGAAAAGCTTGGGATCTATTTTCGTTGTAAGATGTGAAAAACAAAAGATTAGAGATTAATGACGAATGACAATTGAGTGAAGATTAACAATCAATGAACTAAAAACGGAGAAAGGTCAAAGACAGGTGTAGATCGATTATTTTCTTTTATTATGTTTATATTTGTTTTGAGATGCATCATCATCATCGTCACTGTGATCAAATAAAAAAAAAACTATATATGTATATTTGTGCGATTTACCGCTTCTGAATCAAACAATTTTGACGAGACTATGTGAACCGCACTTGTTCTTTCTCATTGTACGTGCTTGAAGAAAAAAGAAGAGGAAAAGCAAAGCATGATATGAGATGATGTGACAAATAACAAGTGAAGAGGCGTGTTGCTGGCATTTATTGCCATGAAATACACAAACAAAATGACAAAACGGTCACTTGTATAAAGAAGAAAAGATTATCTTTTGATCTTGTGTGAGAGTGCTTTATGACAATATAAGGTCAGAGAATTTATAGATACAAAATTTTGAGGGAAAGAAAGACACAATGTTTTTTGATCATTTAAATATCAAGAGATACTAGGCGATGAGTCAAAGAAGGTAAACAAATAAGAAGAATACTTTGATTTACTCTGCTGTCAATAGAAAAGACGTAATAATGCTCATCTTTCGAATTTTATGATCAACTTAGAGTCTATGCATTTTTTTGTTGTTGCTGTTATTGTATAACAAACTACTTTGAATATTCATAACCTATCGCTTATGACTATTAGTTTTATGTTTGTTGCAGCTACTTGATGTTGATTTCATATTTGAATTGCTTTTCTTGATAAATAAGATGTAATCAAGACTAAGTCGTGTTAGGCTCTACCATAAATCGAAGCTTAAATAAACCGAAAATATACAAGAAGAAGAGAGGATTATCATCTATCATTGCTGAACTTGTCAATCTGTATGTTCAGCTCTAAATGGACGACGAGTTGTTCATCGAGTACTTTATCACTTTTGACGATATGATTATCTCCTACTCACTGTTGTTCATTACTCGAATATTTCAATTTGATTATAAGTGAACCGAAACAGAATATCAATGGAAAATCACTTCAGTCTTCTGTGAGTTTGATTTCTAAGAAAAGACTAGCAATCTACAACTTCGCTTTAAATATTGCAGCATAGATCTTCTGGTGATGTTCTTAGAATTTGTAATTCAATCTAAAATAGATAACCACCGGTAATCTTATGAAAACAATGTACAACATAGTCCTGAATAAAATAAAATCTAAAATACAAGTTCGATTAGATTAGATAGATTTGATAAGTATTTTCCGAGCTTTCAGGATAGTAACGGTTGCGAAACTATTTCATATTGAATATTTTCGAACATAACTCATAAAATTATCGAAAATATTTGCAATATGCCTAGTAACTTGCCGTGTTATGTCATAAAAGGTATTAGTGAATGCGGATAAATTTATGTAGTTTGCGATGAGCTCTGACATATTTACTTTTCTCACGTCGAGATGGACATCAGTTCGGTCTGATGAATTTCTTTCGACATTATTTCTTTGGAATAATTCTTTTCTGTCAATTCGATTATATAAGAATCTTGAGCAGAACGACCGAGAAAATACAAAATGGAATTCAATTTTAACAATGACGTGATCATTAAGCAATTAAAATGGGTACCGATTAGTTTTTGGTAGTATTTTCGAAATTTTTGTTAGCTACCTCAAATTCACATATGCAAGGTTTTCTTCCAGCAGCAAGAAGCGAAAATATAAAGAATATCTAGGCATTTGATATATAACACAGACAAAACAACACAGAGAATTTCATCAAATAGTTGAGAGCAAGAATAACGCAAACAGGTTAAACTACGAAAAGAAAAGGGTCAGTTTCTACTCAACTTAATAATTTCAATGAGAACCTACTAAACTATTGTCAGAACTTGGGAGCAGTGATCTGATGAACGACTTTATCATATCATTACCGATTCTGTCCGATACTAGAAACCTTCAATCTCTAGATTCCTCCTGCTGATTTCTCACACTTTTAGGCTTTTTGACATAGGGTTCACAAGAATCTAGAAAAAACATGAAAAACTACGACAGGAAAAATCTAAGTGATCAGCTAAAAACAACAACATAGAGGTTTCAGATACATGAGCATTTAATCAGGGGAATGTCATCAGATACTACTGCTATTACATCACGCGATCGATGTTAAATCAAAAACATTTTCTTTATGTTAGATATACCACAGGCGGTTATTTAGGATTGGCGTGATCATCTTGTAATAATGTAAGCATAGAAACGCTAACACTGCTCGATTGAGGTCGATCTATTTTTTCAATTTTATTAACCAATGGTTGAACTTGATTAGTATTCTTTGGTGAATTTCCCATTGAACTCGATGTTTTTTCTTTCAATTGGAAATCATTGTTTCTTTCTTCTGTTTGTATTTTTGTTGCAATATTTTCATCATATTGAATTCCACCATTGCCATTTGCAGATTGCTCTGTAAGGTTATGTATCAGACGCCGACGTTTATGCTGTATTTCGTATTTTTTAATGCCAAAGTGCGCACCAAATAGAATTACGACACTACCAACAACGCACACAACAATAGTGATAATCATTATAGTCTTTGGTGATGAACTTTGATTGCTCGTATCCGATGAAGAATCATATATTTTATATGTATTACCATTGATATTTATTGAAAGAGCTGTTAAATCGGAAATAGCTTTCGGATCCGCAGTAATACTCTGAACAGCTGCAGCTAAACCTGTAGTGTCGGTACCAACGGCAGACGATGCAACAATATTACCTAATAAAATAAATAGTCATAGAGAACATAATAGGAAAACTTTATATTGTTGCATTCTCGAACCTTTTGTTACATTAATAGCACTGGTAATTGGCATCCCAACATGCATTAGAAAATTATCGATAATTGTTCTTTTAATATCTAATAAATCAGCTAATATCAATGCATCATAATCTCCAGAAAATGTTATATTCGATGTTGGAAAATCGTTTTCTTGATCGATAGTAGCTGAAAAATAGAAAAAAGGTTAACCTATGAAATTACTTTACGAAGATAATCATACTTGAACTTTTTTTTAACTAACACTGCATTGGCTACAAGTGAAAATACATAGTCATTATTCGATGATGCTAATTGAACTTTAATTAAATACATTCCAATTGTATCAATCATTAGATTTGCTGCAACCATCGAACTTCGTGCTATGCCAATTATAATCGATGAACTATTTGTTGTTATTAATGTTCCATTCGCATGATATTCTGGTAAATTATGAAGTGATACATTTGCTGATCATGTCATATTACCTCATAGAGTATTTCCAGTTGATAAACGCGAGTGACTATCAACGATAGCAATTGATATATTAAATGTTTCATTGATTGAAACAACAGACATAGGATCGATTTGCTCCACAGCTAATATAGCTTTTGTAATTGTTAATGACGATGAATTTGCCGTTAAATTCATATTAGATACGAATGAACTAGAAACAAAAATATGCGTAGAATAAATCGAAGATAAATGAATTTTCTTTTTGTTTACTTCGCAACATTATTTGGTTGAATAAAGGCAAAGTGTACGTGATAACTCTCAATACTTGATACACCAAATGATATGTATTGTGTTTAGCCATTGGAATAATTTGCAATTGCACCAATTAATGTGATATTAGAATTGCCAACGACACTAGCAACAACTTGTCACGGTTGATCATTGGATGCTAATATTTTTATAACGTCTCCGTCTATATCATGTGCAACTAATGTTGGTTGTATACTACATGGACTTTGTTCACGGCATGATGATGGAGATGTAACAAGTTCTATTCGATAAATTATACTCAATAGTGTTGATGATGCGTTGCGAGGTTCTTGAACGTTTAAATCTATTGGTGCTCTATTACCAGCAGCGGGTTTATTTGACCATGCTTGTAGTAATTCGCCTGATTGATAACGATTAATAATAGCTGAACAAATATTTGAAATTGGATTCGTTTGGGTTGAAACATTCGTTGAAATATTTGCTACTGGATCATTACGTATTTCAACACTTAATGTTACTGTTGACAGTTGACGACGAATACGACTATAAGAAGAAATTTTCAAATAAATGAGATATATTTATACAGTGAAATCTTTATTGGAAAGCAGCTCTCTACATTTTTTTTATGGTTTTAAATCGAAAGCCAGCCGAAGATATATTTTGATGAAGGTATTCAATAATATTTACAAAATTCACATGTATAAGAGTCGAAGCACAAACTTTTATTCATCAAGAGTCAAACGAAATGAATTGAAAAATCAAACAATGATCTTCAACCACTTCAATTAAAGGTATTAATGTAAAAATTCTCATCCGTCCAAGATCCGAGATTGGCAGTTTTTGACACTCAGTCACTACTAACATCAAATTTCATTTTCTGACTTCTAAGAAAGTAATTTACCTATTATTATTAACTGAAATGATATTAGCACGACGAATTTTATCAGAACTAACACGGAGTATAGCAGCTAGATTCGCAGTTAAATTCGACGAGAAAAATGATGATGATGTTTGTGGTGGTAGATTGAGATTAAGTACAATTAATTGAGATACTTTTAAATCAATAACAGTATCACCATTGATAACGAATGATTCCATTCTTGTTGTTCTAAATTTAAAACAAATGTTTTCTATAATAAAAAAAAAGATTCAACTTTTAAATTAACCTATTAAAAAAGTTCGAACCAGGTGCTGACGAAAATGATAAATTATTTGGTTGATCATTTAATATTAAATGGCTATATAGAGAGTCTCGATTTATTGGTGATACATACATGGTGCAAAAAGAAAATCATATGAACTTGAATCAATAGAAGAACTTGAGTTACATGATGGTGTTGGTATCGAAGCTAAATATTATATTAGCAAAAAACTTTCAAAAATTTTCCACATTTCAATTTATTCATGATGCTAATACCTGAAACTGTACAGGGATGTCGTTGTCCAGTATAATCAAATGTTAGTGAACACCATGCTTGTGTATCATTGAATGTGGTGCATGATGTATAATTGACAGAGTTATTATTTTAACACTTAATCGTTCTAATAGTATATTATTGCATACAAAACCACGTTTATTTACTCTTTATATTTAATAGTATATTTAGTTTTGTTTGTAACTATACTTGGCAAGAAAAGTGCCCGACATCGTTGAGCACCTATTCTAATGACAAGGTTATACGATGATTGCCACGAGCAGCAGTTTAAGCAACACCTAACAATAAGCTAAACAAATGCATCTTACGTAAGAGGAAATAATCAGGTTTAATGGAAAACTAAGTAAATTCTTAAAAAAATAACATAATCAAATTCTATCGATTTTATTAATTAGAAGGACGAAATTCGTTCAAATTGTAAATGTTCTAATGGACGTTTTAGATGGAACTTTTTTCTGTATTCTCAGTGATATTCTAGGTCGAAAATGATTACAAGTCAATAGATTTAATTTAACTCTGCCCAGGTGAAAGAAAACGGCCCGTAAACGGCCTGAAACGGCATAAAAACGTTAAAAAACGGCGTCGTTTTCCATCAGCTCGGAAAACGAAGAGAATAGCGTTAAAAGCGATGGCCGTTTTTTAGCAAAAAAACGGCTCGTAAAACGAGCTGACGGATCACGGCGAAATAAGGTGAAAATTAATGCCGCTTTATGTCGTTTTATAGCCGTTTCAGGCCGTTTCCGATGGCCTTTCAGACGGCAGGATGATCCTCCCGGGTGATATTAGCTTCTTATTTATTTTCTTGTTTTTGAGACGTTTTATTTAAGTGAACATAGATAAAATTCCAAGGGGGAAAAAGCGGCTCCTGGTGGCTCCTGATGGACTCTAGAATCCACCAGGATCCATTTTGATTAGTGAATTTAGATCAATATTTTAAACAATTTTCAGTTGCTAAAGAAAACAACGAGACTCATATATGTCGGATCTATATGACTTTGATCGAGTTTTGAAAAAATTACGAAAGTGACCATGCATTTTGTTTACAGATCTAAATGGTCTATCTATCGTTTCTTGAATCTAAATGCTTAGAAAAAAACTTACAGATTTTATTGTACACAGAAAGAGAAGAGCTGAAGGATTCATTGTTCATATTATTCTATGACTGAGAATGTGTTACAATAGTCCTGAAAAAGATATTTAGCCTTTTTGTAATATAGACAATATTGTTGGAAAAATAATATTATTTTGTTTCTACCGATGACTTTGTCTGTGTATTGATTAATTCTTCATGTTAAATTGCAAAGTTCTAACAAGTACATAAATATGACTGGGTTTACAACGATCGGTTCAAATATATGAACTGACAGCTATGAACAAGTTTTGTTTCAAATATAGTAGGGAGTGCTAGCTATTGCGAAAAGTGAAAAAATACATGGATTATTGCTACTTACTACATAGCTAATAAATTCATCACTCTATCCCGTATTCTTATGAAAAAAGATTCAAATTTCATGTTTTCATGTGATTTACAAGTTATATTTTTAACCTTTCCCTTGACAGCTAAAAGAGTTGTTGGATAACCTTTTACAGGATGTTAATGATTACGAAACTTTATGTTGCGAAGACGAATATCATGCTAAGAAGCTACAATAGAAAACCTTAAAAAGCAGCTTTGTCTAACTGGATAAGCCATCATTTTCGATTAAAAAAAAGCAAGCGACAGCGATAAGGAGTAGATACTGATCTTCACATATCTTTAAATATCCACTAAGACCATAGGAATCCACTGGAATCCAGCAGGATCCAGTAGAATCCAGTAGAATCCAGTAGAATCCAGTAGAATCCAGTAGAATCCAGTAGAATCCAGTAGAATCCACTAGGATCCACAGAATCCGCCAGAATCCACTAGGATCCACAGAATCCGCCAGAATCTACTAGGATCCATAGAATCCACCAGGACCCATGAGGAGCCGCGAGAATCCAAGGAGCCAGGAGCCGCTTTTTCCCCCTTGTAAAATTCTCTTACAAAAAAAAAGTCTTTTATAACAGAAATAATAAAAAAACAGGATTTGTTCTTGACGATTTTCATTCAATGTAGACTGTACTTATATAAAAACAGTGGCAATGACCTGCTGAATGATTTCAATTTTTATTTCTCATGCTTTTTGAAAAGGTGAAGAGAAAAAAGTCACACCCAATGATTTTTCTGTTTGTTTTTTAAAACATCAAAACTTATCCGAGTTTAATATCACAGCAGATAGTCCCACTGAAATCAGCAAGGAGAAAAAACGTAGTGATTAAGCTATAAATTCAAATTTATTCCTTCGTTTGACTTCTTTAATTACTCGTAATCATATTTGAATATATATCGTTCATGAAAGCAATGCTGACGTTTACTTTCTTGAAGACATAATGGAATTATTTCAATAGACTTATGTGTAACGTGTTTTTTTCAGCAACATGTGAAGGTTGATCATAAGCAACAACTTCAAAGTAGACATACATTTGAAATTGAGGGACATACAACAAAACACTACCCGGTAGGTGATATGTTTTTGAATATTATTTGGTGCGTACGTTAGTAACAATGGAGGACTGTGTTGATTTGCATCTTGTGAACGTTAAACTAGGAGAAAGTAGAGGACATATGAATCATTCCATTAACGAAAACTTATTGGCAAGATATTCCGGAGAGAAATATCATTATTAATGATAAGATGTTATTTTTAAGACAGTTCTCTTATCCATTCAGAAAATGTCTAACTGTTGATGCGTCTAGTCTAAAGATGCAACTGCTGCTCGCGACTTTTAGTCAACGCAAGTACTTGTTATGCCATCTTTGAGTGACCTATTATTTCATAACAGCAAGTAGTAATACAGGGATTTCGTATACTGTTCGAATCATCTCTAAACTCTCATACTACTTGAATAAAAACAATTCTATTTGCACAACCAAGGGCGATAGCTATATTTACCAAGATTGTCATCAACAGTATTATATACTATCGTTTTATATAGTTTGCGTGTTCGGTAAACAAAATAGTATATACACACTTTACTGTACCATACAGAAATGATAGTAGTCAGAGACGTGACCTTCCTACCGCTTATTATAAAATGAAAAATGACTGTGT
>CAJNYU010002232.1:0-53580 GCA_905331475.1 Rotaria socialis
ATTTTTCAACAATTCATGATATTTCACCCGTATATGATGAATATTCACCCATAGATGATGGAAATTCATCAAAATGACATTTTTTTCAAATAGAAATTTCAAAGAATGAACAAGTCATCGAACAGAATTTTATATCTTGAGAAAGAATTCGAAGTTTTTTACCGAATATACTACCAGGACTTCTTTTTTTTTGAGAGTACTCGATGACCTATCGCCATTTTAATAGCTAAAAGGTTCGTTCAAGTGTCATGGGATAGAGGATGAATAAATAGGAGGTTTATTAAGCGTAAAGTTTTGGATAGCTATCTCAGGGGAGTCGGTAGAAGGATTTTCATTTTTGGTTTTTCGGATGAGTCATGCATAAATCACGTGTCAGTAGGAAATTTTTTTTCTATTTTTGATAATATGATTTCTGTAATGTTCGAGGGTTTTTGTCGTATTTTAAACATATATGAATTGCGTGGTTGATGTTCAGAATTTGACACGTGATCCTTTCGGTGATTATCATCTAATGTATATGAATTTTCCTTAGGATTTGATGGCTATAGAATTAGTCAGCGTTTAGTTGAGTTTCAAATTAGAATATTTTGCATCAGTTAATGCTCTGTGAGGTTATTTTCCATGTATGGGATGATTGCTATGTATATATTCTAGTATCTATATTGGTTGACATGTCGTAGAATAGGCGATGTTTGAAACTTCCAATGATTGTTTCATGTAATGATAGTTTACTCTTGGTTTTCGATTATATATCTTTCAGTGTCACTTGATGTTTGAATATGTGATATGTTAGAATAACTAGTTTTTATCTTATTTAAATGATATGAAAATTTTTCGAATTAGTTTGTTGAAAACCTTCAATTCTTTAGTTCAAGCATCATTTCGATAGATATTGCATTTAATTCTGATAAAGAATTTATTATGAAGAGAAAAGCTAGTACAAATTAATATATGATATTATCGAGGATTGTATTTCATCAATGGATATCTTTTATGTATTCATTATTTTTATTTAAATATGTTGAAAGTGATATTGATATTAGGAATATTTTTCTTTTCTTTTTGATGAGAACTCATATGGATGTGGGTTAGTATTGTTTAATTAAATCTATATCTTTCCTTGTTTGTGGAATCTATCAGAATAGATGAATTTTCGTTTTCTAATGCTGCAAAGTGATACTAGAGCTATATTTTATTGGTCTTATTTTAAAAGATATACGATTAAACTAAAATATATTGCTAAACAGAGTGGTTATTGATGATAAAAACAATTTCTCAATATATCTTCTATATCAAATGAAAACATACACTTTTACTCTTAAAGAATTCATGGAAGAATATAGTATATAGACGAAATCGACGTTAAGTTATTAAATCTAGATCAAGTGGAAGCCAATCTTAATATTTTATTCAAGATAGATCATCGAGTGATTATTTTTTTAATTTAAGAAGCTATTGTTTGACTATATATTCACTACATTCGAAGTATTTTGATTATTATTCTAACGTATGTTCATCATTTTAAATGTCTAGTGTCGATTTTCATTGTTTATATATGATTTTTAACATAATAATAAATTGATTAGTAGATTGGAAATTTAAAAGAGTTCGTTATATTTACTATACCGATTAATTCATGATTAGATATTAATAGTACTAAGAGTGGTATTGAAATAAAGCAGTATCCTATCAATAAGTATCATAGTACTTTGAAACATAAATTCACTATGTCTATCTGGGTATATTTATGTATATATTGATGAAACAAAATTTTTGCTTTCAACGGAGGGCTCCGATATTATCCTATCTGAAAACGTTGAATATAAGTCATTAAGGAATCTTAAAATTAAGACATTCTCTACAAGTAATCAAAAATCTATTTCGAAGAGGATCAATTTATTCAAATATTCAGTTCTTATTGAAATCGTGTGTCTCTCCATCTTTTTTCCTATTACTTTATATTCTACATTGATTTTAATAGTTTTCGATTTATATACTAATAGATTTTGAACAAACCTACTAGAAAATCTTGAAACATGAAAATTTGCCGTAAAATTATTTTAATCTAGGGCATTTCCAATAATAAAGCTATAAAAATACAACTCCAAGTAGAATAGTAAGCGTTATCTCCAATAGATTTGAACTTTCGCCAAAATTTAAGTTTTTCTCGTTATTACGTTTTTGTTTTGAACTTCTTCTGAATTTTTATTTGAAGGGTTTATAACTTCTATGTAATTATCAATTGAGAGCATACCTGATGAGTCCCCTAAGCAAGGACGAAACCGGTCGTGTGATGTGTTCAATTGAGAATCTCTTTAAAATCTATAGATTATGGTAGCTAGTCACACTACTATGAATTGAATTTATCATCATATATTTAAGATTTTTTCTTATATATGATAGTTTATAAATTAAATTTTTGATTTTTCTTTTAAAATCATTAAATTTATTTACCATCTGATGATTCCTTTTGCAAGGATGAAATCTATAGATTATGGTAGCTAGTCACACTCACACCCACAAGGTCAATAACAACAACAACGACGACAAAGTCGGTCAAATCGACCCCAAAATCGATCACGAAATGGTTCAAATCAACAACAACGACAACGAAGTCGATCAGGACAAAGACCACAACAGCCACAAAGGCGAAATCGTCCAAGGCAACTTCGTTTAAATGATTTTATGCCAAGAGAACTACGTGATCCTTCACCAACTACGACGTCAAATCTTCCGTCAGAATTCAATTTAGGTGCAACCACAACAACAGAAGCTGCTGCTATAACAACAGCTCCACCTGATGCATTACCTCAAACAGAACGTTTTGCAGCTACAACAACAACGGCATTTGATACAAATAATAATACACAGCCGTTTATAGTTAATCGACAACAACAACAATCTACAACTTCGTCACATCGACGCCAAACACGTCGAGGCAAGCAACAACGATATCGTTCAACTTCTAATGAGAACAACAATCGATATGCTTTACTTAGTGATGATAATGATATTGAAAATGACAATGATGTTGTTGAAATCGATGCACCTATTATAACAGCAAATCAAAATAATAAGAAAACCAAAACAACTAACAAGAAAACTCATCTATATCTAGAACCGACTCGAATGTTAAGATGGTTCGAGGATAATTCAAAAAGTTCAAAAAATTCTGCTAGTGGTCTTGGTAATCAAGCATATCTATTAGCTACAGCTCCAATTTACGATGAATGGATTCGTAATAGTTATGAATTACAAGTTTGGCAAACTTATTCAAAAATGGCTACTGAATATAAACATTGGGCTAAGGAAGTAGTTCAACGTACGAAAAGACGCGATGATACTACTAATAGTCGTTTTGTTCAAAAGAAAATGAATCAATTGATGACTGGTATAGCTCAAGCAAGTGCAAATATTTCCGATTTACAAATACAATTAGCTACCTATTGGGAATACAATGCAGCTGAAATGACAGCTCAGAAACAGGCCCAAACAACAGCTGAATTAACAACTAATTTAATAATTGAAAGAACAGGCCTTACAACAACAACAACACAAGTAAGAAGTCCTACTACAATGACAGCATCAACCATTACTAAAGTACAAAGTCTTGATCCTGTCGAACGTCTAGAAAATCATATATTAGAATATATTCATCAATGTACTTTACATGTTAAGAAAATGGCTGAAAATCGTATTCAATTAGCTAAAGCGCAAATGGCTGAATTTAAAGCTTTAGAAGATTTTGAACAAATAGCCACTCCATCTCAATGGAATATCCACTTAATGTTGAAACCTAAAGTAAAGCTTTGTTCAACTAAAAACAAAAATAAAACAATTGCAACAAAACGAGTTGAATACGATTTACCTCCAAAATTTATCAGTAAAATAGACTTAACATTCAAAATTGATGAATCTATTGTGAATAAAGATGAAATACAAGCAACATATGACGAAATGCGTAAAATTACAAAAGACTTTCGTACTCAAGCAATGAAACTATATGTTCAATCATTAGAGCGAGAATATGAATTATTATCTAATGAAATTAAACGTATTATCCAAGGTTTTCCAAGTGAAAACGATGATGGCTTTGATGCTGAAGCTGGTTGTGCAGCATTTAAACAATATCATCAATTGCGTCAAAAACGATTTGATTTAGAAGTCAAACAATCGTGTTATTTTTTAGCCGGACAGCGAGTCGAGGGCGAGCAAAACAATCCAGAACTTTTCGCCGTCCCGACTCTCATCCGATCACTGAGCGAGGATTTCTTGCTACAGCAATAATAAATCAAGCAAATATCAAGTTAACAGAGCAAGAACATCAATTATTAAGATTAGGTCCCCGATTTATAATTGATGATCCAAAAACAGCATCTCGACGAAGGACAACTGAATTGGCAACTTTGAAACGAAAAATAGAAACTCGATTCTTTGAAAAGAAAGTAAGCCCTGGTCGTCCAGTCGAACAATTCATTGCTGAATTAGATGTCTTGCTCCAAAATTTACATAATATCCCAACTACTAAGAAACGAATACAATTTAATAAAATCCAAACAAATAAATCATTTGACACTTTGTCCTCAATTATTCAATCAAGTCAATCTCAGACTATTATTCGTCCAAAAAGAAAGAAGAAAAATTATGGCCGAATAGTCAAGAGATTAAAACATAAAATTCATTTGGCTAATACTATCTTAAGAAAGACTGATAAGTCGAAGGTATTTCATTTAGGTAAAGTTGATCATTATAAGAAGAAATCAGAAGAATATATGGATAATACAAAAGCATATCAATGTCTTGGTACAATTGATCCACTTCAAGATTTAATTCAACGAACAAATAAATACTTATTAGGTTTAAGACTGGCCAAATGGATTACTCAAAAGCAATATGAGCAATTAAGTATTAAACCAAATGAAGTCGAACTAGCCCATTTGTATTATTTACCAAAAGCTCATAAACCTGGTACTCCTTTAAGACCAATTATTTCTGCTTTAAAACATCCAACAATTAAAATATCAAAATTTCTTGATAATTTACTTAGACCGTTATTCGACCAGATGGCTTCTAATTCCACTGTCACTTCTGGTTTCGAATTAGTTAAACAGCTACAACAATGGTCAAGAAATAATTTTAAACGAGATACTATATTTTGTACGATTGATGTGACCGACCTTTATACTATGATACCTCAAATAGAAGGAGTATTATCTTTAAGAAAAATGTTAGACCAGTTAAAACTGAAAGAAATTGGTAAGTTAAAAGTCGAAACAATTATTAGATTAAGTCGATTTGCTATGACTAATAATTACTTTTCTTATAATGGCCAATTTTATCATCAAGTAAGAGGAGGAGCGATGGGTTCTCCTCTTACTCTAACTATTTCCAATTGCTATATGTACTTCTTTGAAAGACAGATAGTTAATCAAATTCGAAATAGTGGTGGACTTTATTTCCGATATATTGATGATATATTTATTACTATTAATTGGCCTGTTCGACATTTACTTAAAGAAGTGGAAAGATGGAATAAATTTGATGAAAACATTAATTTATCTGCAAATATCGGTTCAACTGTCAATTTTCTAGATTTAAATATGGAAAATCAAGATGGTCAATTATTTACAACGGTTTATCAGAAGCCATCCTATGAACCATATTATTTGACCTTTAATAGTATTCATCCATTACATATGAAAAATAATATTCCATTTGCCATGCTATTACGTGCCATTAGATATTGTTCAACCTTTCAATCATATCTAAATGAAAGTGAAAAATTAAGAATGGCACTTCTGTTAAATAAATATCCAAACAAAATTATTGATGAACAATTTAATAACGTATTAAAAAAGTTTAAAATTATCCAACCTTTAACTTCTAACAATTACAATAAGATACGTCAACATATAATCGATACTCATTTCGAACAAAAATTACTATTAGAATATGAAAAACATATGTTCATCCATTTTACCTACTGTAAAAATATGAAAATGTTCCCAACAAAATTCCATACTCTATGGTCCAAGTACTTTGGTCTATCTCCAATTAATGATATTAAACCTGTTCTTGGTACTCGAAATGTCGATAATCTGCAAAGACGGTTAATATATACAAAGTCCAAAAACGACTGAAGTAAAATCAATCAATTCGTCGTTTTTCAATACCTCCTGTATGGCACATTTTATCATTTCTACAATATTAAAATAAAATTACAAAAAACATAATACTGCAAAACATTATATTCAATATTTCTCAAAAAATTCCATAATAAATAGCATCTACTTGAATCAATTGTCCAAATAATAAATCAATAAGCTATTTAAACAATGAATATGGAACTTTGTTTAATTTAACTGAAATATTTTAATACTGAATTTATTCAATTTAAATTTAATATTGAATATAAAATTCATTCAATTCATTTTGAATATTTGGTTTAATGATAAGTTTAATTCTGCCATATTAGATTATCGAATTTACTCTGAATATTAATACTTGAACTTATTTTACTATAAGAAATTAGTCTTAAATTCAACTACGAAACTAATATTAAAACTAATTTAATTATAAAATTACAAAATCAGCATTGAATTTAATCTGACTTATTTAGTTAAATTTATTAATTCTAATTTATTCAACTGAGCTTCAATCAAATTTTAATACTCTAATCGTAATATTATCATGCTATTGCTTTTGGTCTTCAGATTCATACCTTCATTTAATTTTACTATGAACCTTTTATCTCAATAATTGAATAAGTCCATTTTGAATCTAGTTTAATAATAGAATTAGTCAACCTATTCAACTAAATTATGAATTACTATGGAAATTATTCCGCTCAATTAATTAATGAATGTTTTCAATTTTTTCAATTTTTCAAATTATCGATTCAGCTATGAAAATAAATTTTGAAAAATTCAACTCGATTTGAATTTCATTTAAATAAATATTCTACTCGAATCTCAGACCAATATGATACCAATAGCTCATTGAAAAAATTTTCAAGTATTCTTCCAAAGCGATCTATTATTGTTCATTTTTACTTATTATTGTTCATTTTTACTCATTAATTATAGCCTTTCAAAAAGATTTTTAATCTAAAATTGTATTCGTTTCCCCATTGCTCTAATCGTTTTGATTCTCTAAATTTATTCGTTTTATTTTCGTTGTTTCCTTTTTTTCTAATTGTGCTTAATTTATAATGCAGAGCCCTGAAGAGTGTTTCAAGTTTTTAAATAAAATAAACATGAAACGCGTCGGCAAAATAAAATTCTGCATTTTTGTTTTAAATTCAAGCACAAATATCTTAATTATTCGACTTTGATTGATTGCTGAAAAGCAAGAGTTGAGAATAGCAGATTGATTTGTCTTCTTCGTTAAGAGATAGATTGATCTGTTTTCTAATTGATTTTTGTTCAAGAATTTAAATCAGTTAGCGGAAAAAAGTGCCAATAAAAAGAAACAAATCAGTTTTAATGAAAAAAAAACGTCCGAAATTCTCTATTAGGTTGAAAATTAATCACGATGACGATTTTATTATTATTGTTGATACAATTTGGTAACATTTTAAGATTTCATTAACAATCCGTATGATGTTTAGATTTTATTTATACATGAATATCAAATCAAAAATAAAAATCAATCTTATTTACGTTGTATAGAATTTAATTATTATGCCAGCGAGAAAAAACATTGCTGATAAAAACGAGATGATATAATTTTTATAAAAAGATACTTGAAATTCTCTTTTTTCTTTAGCAAATAATGAAACCACAGCATCTTGACGGAAATATACTCATGCATCCAGTCTTATCATTATTGAGTTAATGAAATTCGTCACATCTAATGAGCAAGCGATCGTCGAGATACATATTTTAATTTAGAATCATATCGAGCCACATGGTTCAATTGTAAGTACCTTGTTTACGAATACATAGTTTCAATGTTCTAGTCTAGATCATCGCACTCGTCAAATTTCACGTCAGTTAAATAACTTGTTCTGTACAGTGCCTCTAGGAAAGATCTGACCGTCGTCATGTGGAGATGATGGCGCCGCAGCGCGGATCTGCGAGAACAAGTTGTTTTTGTTTCCAAAATCTTTGAAACGCGTTTGCACGCGTTTCGCTTTGAGTCGCATTCAACTGCGTTTGACTTTGACTCGTGTTCAACTGCGTTTGGATTTAAGCCGCGTTCAGGTGCGTTTATTCTGTGGGCGCGTTCGAACGCATCAGATGTTTCACGACGATTTTAGATGCATCGGAACACATCGAAACATGGCGTGCATCTGGACGCGGTCAGGGTTAGATTTCAATATGATACGCGTTCGAATTTGGTTGTGTCGCGGATGCATCCAGATGCATCTACGAAACGCGTGTAGCCGGCTCGTTTGGATGCATCAGATGTTTCATTTTGGATGCGTTGGGATGCATCCTGGATAGCGTTTCAAACGCATTTAAGACGCGTATGAGAACGCGCTTTGTAGTTTAAAATTTTCACATGGGATCTAGCTGAAACTAGAATTCAATTACAATTTCATTAATATTAATTCCAAATTGATGTTGAATTTATATTTAAAACTATTAATGATATTGGATTTATTATTATTTATTATGGATTTATAACAATATATAGAATTATTCTTAATCAATCGAAATTTTGATAAATAACAAATCATTATATATTAGATCTAGGACGGTTGGATTAATTTTATATCGAATATTGTTAAAGCGATTTCATTAAACTATTGTTTACCAAAAAACGAGCTATATATTAAAATCTATTAAATGATACTTTAAATTTCAATCTACCTACTATAAATAGATTTCGTGAATAATTAAGTATGATACTACTATATATTGAATTTACTATTTGTTAAAATTACCCAAAACATGGCCTATCGACGCTATTATATATAAAAATTATTTCATTAAAATCTAGAAATTGTTGAAATTGTTGTATTAAGAATTGTTGCATGAGAAAATCAAAATCTCAGTACCAACTTTTGAATGATGAAATTAAAATGAAAAATGATATATTTAATTTGACAGACATTGAGACAAAAGTGTCATGACTCAGAATGTAATATTATGCATGATGATGGCTATAAAAAATTAATTTTAACAGTCTTATATAATTTATTATCGAAATAAAAATAGTATACATTCTGTCAAATAGATCAACAAATCGGAATACTACGCCATCAGAAAAGTGATAATATAGTCTATTGAATAATGTTCGATTTAAAAACATAAGATAATTATTTCATTTAAACTACTATTATTCTTGAATTTATGTTGAGCATTAATTTCAATTTTTGTAATTTTTGTTCTTTTCTTGTAATAGTGCTTTATTTGTGATGCAGAGCCCTGAAGAGTGTTTCATTGTATAAATAAATTAACACGAAACCCGTCGGCGAAATTAAACTCTGCATTTTTAAAAAATTATTTTGAAATACAAGCACATTTAGAATTTAATTTAAAATTTATATTCGACTAATAATCGATTGCTGAAAAAGCAAGATTTGAGACTAGCAGATTGATTTGTCTTTTCGTTAAAGGATAGGTTAATCTGTTTTCCAATTGAACAAAGTTTTTTTCTCTATTTAGTTTTGAATTTAAAATTTTGAAATTTAAATAGTTTAAAGCCACCTGAAGAGTCTTTTAGCAGAGACGAAACCGGTCATGGCAGCTCCTTCACACCCTCACCCCTCATACCCTCACACACCCTTTCAAAGTTACTACGATCTCAAGCAAATTAAATCTATATATCAAGCGTACTCCTTTCCCTTTTGATTTTTAATTGTTTCTTTTTGACTGTTTTCCTTTCGAGGCTAACTCCTTTACTGAAATACTTTATTATATCGTTCCGAAATCTAGAGAGTTGTTTAGTGGTTCTAATTTGTTCTTTATATAATTTTTATGTTTATATTATTATGTATTATTAGATTTAAAAGATACTTGATGAGTCCCTTAAGCAAGGACGAAACGTCGTGTTAAGCTGCGAATCTACAAAAGAATTTAACACACCCCACGCCCACACACTCACCCGTCCTCATAAAATAATTAAATGTAAAAGGAGCAACTCCATAATAATGCCCGAGCATAACTTCAATGGCAACTGCATCGTTTTGAAATTAAAGAAAAGGAAAGATTTCACGTTTGAATGTTGGAAAAAGCTCTAATATCTGCAATAGAAATGATTAGAGTCGAGTAGAAAGTAAAAATCAATTGCACTCAAGTAATCATCAAGGATACATTCAAATGGATGATAACTGATTTACAGATTCGGAACGATCTCAGCTAATTGAATTCAAATTCAGAAGAAAAGAATTTGGGCACATGCTCAGAAATTTTATCAATAAGAACCCTTTCTATTTATTCAAAATTGATCAAAATGCCATGGTTACAATCAGCTTTTGATGGATTTTTTAACCAAAATAATAATAATAACCATTATTTCAAGAAGAAATTGGATTAAATTCGACTAATTATAATACTATCATCTTAACCATTTTTAATAAGAAACTTAATCAAGTCAGATTTTATTTTTGCATAGGACATCAGTATACATGTTTCTGACAACTCTATTGAAGTAAGGGAACCCGCTTTTTATACGATTAATGACACGTGCACTTAGGCGAGTGAAAGGAGTCATGCATCATTGAATACATATTTGCTACTGCAAATATGTATACACGCATTAAGCTGAATGTAAATAGCATTGCATTTTTTTTTCGTCGTATAAAGAAATATTTTTGCTACTAAGGTAAGCTGATTATGTTCGAACTTTCTATAAGTAAATAATGTTTTGTTTTTTGAATTTCATCAATATCAGAAAAACGTAGAGTAAAAGAAAAACATAATTATAAGACCGCCGATGATTAATAATAATTGGCCGTTTGCGCACCATTTATCTACGATTACAGTAGTGAAAGAAAAATTAGAAGCGCTCTTCTACTAGATGGTGTACATTCTTTTTATGACAAAAAATGTCATTTTTCGTGCTGTAATGACAAGTTAATTTTTATAATTTTGTATCAGAAATTAAAAATGATCAATTTCATTCGGCTGATCAAAAATCCATTGACTGAAGATAGTAAGAGAACAAGTCGACTTGTCGTTTTGCACTGGTCGGTCGATGAACATCTTTCGACTTATTCTTCCCCTTTAGACAAGTCGATTTGCCCTCTTACTATCTTCAGTCAATGGAGGTTTGATCTGCCGAATGAAAATGATCATTTTTAATTTCTGATACAAAATTATAAAAATTAACTTGTCATTACAGCACGAAAAATGAAATTTTTATTATTATAAAAAAGATGTACGCCATCTAGTAGAGGAGCGCTTCTAATTTTTTTTTCACTTCTGTAATCTTAGATAAATGGTGCACAAACGACCAATCAATGTCGTATGCCGTGTAGGTCGTAGGCCAAAAATTCGGCCAATTATTATTACCCGACCGCCAATAAAAAAAGTACAAAAACACCAAAGAAAAAAAATTTAGTATTTTGCTTTGGCACCATTTAGCTTAATAACTTTAAAATATTCTTTCCGGCATCGATTCAACCAGAGTCCGGAGCTGATCGATATTGATTTCTTCCCAAGACTTGATAATGGAAGTTTTCAGCTGTTCTTTTGTTCTAAATTGTTTACCTTCCGCATAGACCTTCCTTGCTAGTATTCCCCAAAGATTTTCAATTAGATTTAAATCAGGCGATAATGATGGCCAAGGTAAAACATTGGTTTTTGGCGATTTAAATCAAGTGCGATTGACTTTTGCTCGATGAATTGATGTATTATCCTGCTGAAAGATCCAATCAGAGCCATCCATACAACTAGCGATATGAATGAATTGCTTTTTCAACACGTCTCGATATCCTTTTGCGTTCATTCGATCGTTCACAAAACATGTTGAATTTTTACCACCTCAACCAAACGATGCCCAAATCATAACGCTACCACCACACTGAAGACGAGTTGAAAAAAGTCTCTTCCTTTTTACGGAGATCATGCCAGTAGTAATAAAAACCATCAGGACCATCCAAATTATTTTTTTTCATCAGACCAAACAACTTTGTACCATTCATTATTCCATGTCATATGATCTTTAGCCCAAGTTAATCGTAAATCTTTGTGAACTGTTGTTAAAGCAGGAGAGCGTTTTTTTTTCATCTTTTTAAGAATGTTTGATCTTTTTATAACTCTATTGATTGTCCATCGTGACATTTTTAGGCCTAAATCGCTAATAATATTTGAACAAGGTATTGATTTGTTACTAGCAGTTCTAATAATAAGGCGTTTGCTACGTCCATCGACTGTTTTTCTTCGACCAGTTGGTTTTCTCGAGCCATAGTTAAGTGGATCTTTTAAAAAATTTGTTACCACTGTCTTCGACCGATTAATTCTCTTGGCAATTTCTCGATGGGGTATATTTTTCTTGTGCCATGCTAAAATCAACTTTCTTTCCCTTTCGGTTAGTTGTATTGCTCTGGGCATATTATAGCTTAAATGTTAGTGTTATCTCGTTTGCTAATTTTGTTCAAAGCCATGGATGATTCACTTAATATTAAAAACCAATCATGTGGTCTTATATTTATGCACCACAAAAATGGAAGTAATTCTATATATACAAGAAAATAAAATGACCCCAGCTTGAAAATTTCATAGCGGTATTCTTATGACTCATCTATGTAAAATCACTAAAAAAAACGCTCATTTTATTGAGCGAAATTTGAAAACGAGAGGTCTTATAATTATGAACCACACTGTATCTCAAATCAATCTCATATATTGTTGATTGAATCATCCTTTTCAATTCTTTACTATCAGTGATTTGACTACTGCCGATTCTTAGTTCTTCGTCGAATTTAGTATATTCTTGTCTATTAATCAATTTTAATCATTATTAACGAATTCTTTATTAGTGATGAAAAAATCTTGTTTTTTATCTGATTTTTACATCGTTTGTTTTATATGAGATGTCAATTTGGCGAATTCTCATTTAACTGTGTGATACTGAAAATAACATAGACGCAGATCTAATTTTTCGAAGCAGCTTGAAACGATAAGTTTATTTTCAATGGAGCCTTCCCAGGAGATTCGATCCGACGTCTCGGTTTGACTGATCTCTTATATTGATACTAATTAGTTATTGGCGCTGAATTAAATAAATAGTTTTCTTCGTCGGATCCGTTAATGGATTCGTTTCCAGAAATCCTATCGTATTTTATCGAATGACTGGATCCGATAAATTCCGTTATCGGATTTATTCACCTGGGCTTCTCACATAGTAGAATGAAGGTACTTTTATTAGACGACAAAATTCGTTTATAGAAATACATAATTGAAAAATGCAGTTTCTACATATTATAATCATGCTAACTGAAACAGCAGTCGGCATTCTTGTCTCTATTCTTTCCAGATTCTTTTATTTCTTGACATATCTGATTGTTTTCTTTTTTGTCGTGATGTCCACTCAAGAGTCTTTCTATCGATAGACATAAAGATAAAAAGAATCTTTCCAGAGTCGAAAAATAGATTATCATCCTTTGTTTCTTATGCCTATATAAATCTCCTGTAAGTGTTTCGTAGCTCATTTCTATAGTTGGCGTTCGGCCGTTAACATTCTTTATAAAAAAAGTGAGTTAACGCTTAAATAAACAAATTTTATTTTTTCTGAAGACTTTTAGAATCGAACCAATAAAAATTTTGTTGAAATCGCCTGGAACGTCTGTCTTTTTATTATTTTTGTGCAAATTTACACTTTTTTGTACTATTATCTCTCTGTTCATTTTTTAATTCTTGGAATTCTAGTAAAATATTTAACAATAAAATAGCGATAAACACGAAATAATCACAGATCCATACTAATTTAGAGAATAAAGTGCAAGAATCTTGCTAGATTGTCCAAGAATTTATCCTACTCTGTGATAAAGAAGAATCAGGCTTGCTTTTCAAGAATGGTAAGTTTCTATCCAGATTAGAGATTTCTTGTCAAACTATCCAAGATTCTGTCTACCGGATTCTTTTCTGATTAATAAGATCTTGTAAGTCAGACAAAAACTTTACATCAAATGTATAGGAAAATAATCTTGGCAGATTTCTAATAAAAAAAAAGAATCTGGAAAGAATTGAGACGCGAATGTCGACTTGTGAAGATTGATCTTATTGTGTTTAAATTTTGGTGGATTAACACCGACTAAAATAGATTATTTTGTTAAATTGAAGCATTATAAATAATTGATTTTTCATGATTATTGTTCGAAAAATCGTTTTTAATTGGATTTTTAAACCGTTTTTTGTTCTACGTCGGATAGACCAAAAGATAAAGAAATCGAGAAAAGTGTCGCAATACTATGATAGCTCATACGAAATGAATAAAAGAGACATCCTTTGAAAAAAGAAAGTGACTGAATGCGCACTCTCCCCATGTAATCGAAAAACGCACTTTTGATGCGTGTAGACGCGTTAATGTTGCAAATACTGATATCTAGACGCGTTTAAACGCACATAAGATAGAAAACATCTCAAAACGCACACTATCTATGAGTTTCTGAATGCGTCATGAGACACTTCAGGAGTCAATACGCGTCTTTTAATTGACATGGATCCAGACGTAACTTGGTATTAGTAATGAAACGCATATTAACGCTAACAGTTTGAACCTTGCGTCAGAATGCGTTCATTACTAGTTACAGTGTTTCACTGAACGCATTTCAACGCGACTATTTTGACCTTTAGATCCGAACGCGTTTCTATATAAGTTAAATTATTCTCTTAAGCTTACGTGACGCGTCTGGATGTGTTTTTGAATGTGTCGTGCATAAAGATAAAGTACATTGGAACACATTCCCAACTAATAAGTATTAATGGTACCATCAATAAGTAAGGCGCCTCGAAATGTATGTTATTAGATCTAGAATAGCTAACTAAAATAACCATCGCCTATTTAAAAGAGTATAGGGATACAGTCCAATGAGCTATTTAGTTGCCGTATTATAAAATCATACTCAATTTTGAGTCTTTATAATAAACGTTCTTGATCGTTTATAATTTAAAATAATGCTTCGTTAGGATAGCCTGATACACAACAAAAAAAAACTAGTTGCATCCGAGAAATCTTAGCATATCTGTGTTCATCATTCAAAGTTTTGAAATGTTAAGCAATTTGCAATGTGAAACTGAATCACAATATTTACATATTTTCAAAACTTATAGATCATTCATTCAAGAACACTATTTGAAAAATAGAGCTCTCTCTACATATATGTCAAAATAATAAAAACTGAGTCTGAAAAAAAGAAAAAGTTTGAATTAGTTTAGTTTGAATTAAAAAATATTTTTTTGCATATCGAATAAAAAAAAGACATAAGATGTCGTATTCAGTGTAGGTTTATTAATAACCGATTGATTATCGAAATGACAGTTTTCTCCTATGAATTTTTGGAAAATTAAATTTTTTTATGGAAAATTTCAGCACATAGTAGTTTATATCATGTATACAGTTTTAGTTGTTATTAACAAATGAATACTACGAAGAATATTTTCAAGTCATATGACTTTGAAATAATTGTCATGTCTTTTTCTGTCTGCAAAGTCACATGACAATCTAAGAGAGGAATAACAAGTATGTATGGCTTCGTGGTAAGTTCAATGTCTTATATTCTATGGCTAGTGTGATCGAATCTACTCTGATGCATTCTGTAAAATAACTCTCAGTCGTGTTTGCTAGAAGAGAAAATATCATGTAATAATAAAAATGGATAGATATCGATACCAGGATAGAGCAGAGTTTTTTTAATTAAAGCAACATTTGAGTATCATCTCCAAACGCATCCAGACGCGTCTAATAATCAACAGCATCATATTACACATCCTTTTTGGAACGCGCTTAAACTCCAGAAAATGTTGCATTCTGGATGCATCTGGACGCGTGAACTTATATTTCTGATAAACGCTTGAGACGCGTCGAATCCCACAAAAATGGTTACGTGGGTCACATCAGGGCTAGAAAGTGTTTCGTCTTTGCGTTTGAGTATACATTTTGCTTGTGTTCTTTATCACAACCATCTATTATATTTTATGCATTAGCCGTTACGCACGAGTTTTTCTTTTAAAAAACACGATTGTTGCAGAATGTTAAGTTTAATAGTGAGAAAGAAAGACTACAAGCCCTAATCTGAAGACAATGACAGATATATTTGGGATGATTGCAAAGCATTTGTACGATTTGGCTTCATTTTTTAGTGGTAGATAGAAGTAGACTAATTCAGTCTGAATTTCTTAATGTCATTCTTTGATAAGCATTACGCATCTTGAAGTCGTGCTTCTGTCCTTTAAACAATATCGGATTAACCTTTGAGAAAGCTTTAGAATGAAATAAAACAAATACATATAAGGGTTTTTCTATTTTGATGAAAGACTATCGAAGTTACTGCCAAAAGAAACATGCCGGGAGATTTGATCAGTACTTTTACAATTCTTCCTAAGTTTTCAAGGATTAATAGCTGAGATTTGGAGTATTATTTCAATATTTGGTAGCCTATTACTGCTAATTTTTTTAAATTAAGATATATAAAAGTAAAACAACAGGATGAGGAGTCATTAAGAGAATATTATAGATTTCTTTTAGATGGTATTTTTGTTTCTTTACTCTAAGTTTTGGTTACAGCTAAAAGAGATCTCATTTCAATTTCCCTTCTGAAGAAAATATTTCACAGCGTGGCGGAACCTTTTTTATGAAATCTATGACCAGAAATGCTTTGAGCCAGTAATTTCAAAGTAAGAACAACTTCATTAAATCAAATATCACATTTTGTAGTCTATCTTGCTGAGACATTAAGGAGCAAGAAGCGACTTTTATATGATATTCTTTAACAAAAAAGATCAACTTTATTTACCACCGGTGGGCACGATCAACTGGAAATTAAAAGTAAAAATAAACTCATTTTCATGCATAATGACGACAGTCAATCGATGGAGAACTGCTTTTAGCAGTTAAACTAGCCATACATGTGAAGAATGTTTTTTCAAAACATGATTGAATTTAATTGAGAAATCTTCGTGACAATATAAGCTTGACCATTTTTTTTCCAAATTCTACATGTGGTCTGCAAATCTCTCACTTGCGGCATTTTTTGATAACAAGACGAATCATCTATTTGTTGTTCTTTGATAATCCGAAGAACCAATAGATTAATTAAGGTTTTCATTGCATGTTAACAATGGTTAGATTGTGTTTCGTATTTAAATTATTTAATAATTTCAATGAAGGTATTCAAATCCTTCCGACTTTCTTTAATGTAGAAAAAATAAAAACCTTTGCTAGTAACTTTCTCTAATAGACGTTTTTCTAGGATACTTTGAAAGAAAAATCTTTTCAATTTGTAATTCCTACTGAAGTACAATTCAAAGCACAACCACACTACTTTAAGTGTAATGGAATCATTCTGCTTCTTCTATCATATTCTGTAAACTTGCCAAAAATCAATAGATCATAGAGTTTCAATGGCTGTGATAGGCAACTAGCATTCGAATTCGGGTCCCTCAGACAGAAGACAGAACAAGTACGCATGTTGGCAAATATTATTAAGAACCGTCATGTTCATCTCATCGAACTGTATAAATTTCAACAGAACTATAAAACAACTTGATTCTTTACCCATATCCAGCAGAAAACATGGTTGACACCATAGTACCCATTTCGGTAGACTTTATTAGCATGAGAATTGGTACATTTAGTTTTTTCCAAACTGACTTTCCAAAACATTTTGAATCATCTTTTAATTTTTGTCACTTGAAAAAGTTGATAAATAAAATCCTATAGTTATTGTGTTTTTTTGTACGATTTCCTATATGAGCGCAATGATAACAACAATTGCGCTATGTATATTAAATTGGAGAAAAAAGATATTCTGGGCCATTTTGTTCCCATCGTTCGTTTTCATCAATTTTAAATGCACATCAGTATAGAAAACCTTATCCCGCCCCTCTCCCATCTCGCAACAAAAGATCCCAAGTCTTCTATGATGTTCAACTGTAAAAACTTTTCATGAGCATCTTCTATTGCGCCTCGTTGGATTTCTCAATCTTTAATTTAAAGCTTTCTTCAGAAAGCCAAACCAATTTCACGGAATGAATAAGAAACTTTCAGCATTGTTGAAAGCTTAAATATATTATTATTGAATACAGTCAATTAATATTTTAAGCTTAAAATCCTGATGGTGTGAGTGTGCACTGAGATAATGCTATCATTCACACCTTCGTCTTTAAGAGGACAGATATTTCCATTGCAGTTTTGATGGTTCATTTTTCTTATTATTAACTTTCGAAATCACTCAAATTGAGTCAGCTCTTGAAGATTAAGTATTTGGCAATATTTTTTTTTCTATATATCTCGCATTCAAATTTAAGCATTGTTTATTTGATAATAACGTTTGCAGTGCATCTTTAAACTTAAAAAAATGGCTTCTTTGCATTCATCATCAACATCACGAATTGTATGGAAGTGGAAATCAAATACACAACCATGGTCAAATGTTGAGCCTGATACGTGGGAACAATATTCAGATATTGAAAATTACATGATCGAAAATGCATATAAAAAAAATGAAAGTCAAGTTCAATTGGATCATTTTTGGATTGATTTTAATAACCAAATCCAAATCAAGATAGATAATCCAAATAAAAAGAGACCCATTAAGCGCGAAATCATGCACAGGTCAAATAACGATATTAGAGAACAAAGATTTACAATGGAACAACCGAAACTCGATTACAAGTCACTCAATATGACAGATCCATTTCGTTCGTTTGTCCAGAATTCAGGGTGTCGCCTATTATCAGATGACAAAATAAATGATGAATGGATTGAAAAAGCTGCTCATGGCATTGAAACAGAAGGTACTAAATTGGGAAAAATGCTAGAAGCACAATGCATTGCAAATGAATTGAGAAATATGAAACATAGAAGTAAAAATGAAATCTTGGAATGCTGTGTTGGACTATATACAGCAGAAAGCTTTTTGTACAAATTGATTAACAAAGTCATGCGAGAAGCTGATATGTGTAAAGGAATGCTTTTACGTGTGGAAGATCGAGAATACGGTAAAACATTAGGTCCATATTGTGGTCTATTGGAGAAATATATTCACGATAGTCCGAAGCAACAAGATATTACTGTTTATCGATGTGCTACATTAACAAATGAAATGATTCATGATTATAAGGAAAATATTGGCAGGTTAGCTTGGTGGGATTCATTTTCAAGCACAACAAAAAATAAAAATAAAGCATTCGAATTCGGTGGTAATTGTTTATTTGTAATTTATATTCCTCGTGGATCAAATTTCTCAGGCGTAGACATTTCATCGTTATCGGAATATCCAGGTGAAGAAGAGATTTTACTACAACCAGCCATAAGGATGTCCATAAAAAAGGTTGAATACGATCTGAATATTAATAAACATATTATCAATTTAGAACTTTCTTCTTGCTGATACAATGCCGAAGAGATACAATCATGCTAAAAATCATATTATTTATTATAGTAACAGTATAAATTATTATTTTATGCAACAATTTTGTACTAACTTGCGGCAACAAATCCAGAAAAACGTTAAATAATATATGTACACGTGCTCAAATTGATTTTTGATATCTAGCAATTTAGTTATATTTATCTTTTCTTTTTTTACAATCTTTTATTATATATAAATTTGAATATCAACAATAGCAATAATAAAAATAATAGTGATCAAATGTACGTAGATTTATTTTTGATAAATTATACAATTATTTCGAAAAAAGAAAGAAGGGAGTATAAAGAATAGGTAACAGAATCGCCAGTTGTCATACTTTACTTTAGTTCTGTACTCGATTCATTGAACTTAAGCTGTGTCAAAATTTTTATTAAAGTATTTAAAACCTTCGAAGAACAATGAGATAGCAAATGGAGATGTATGCTTGATAAAAAGAAAACATCGTTGCAATAATTTTTTATACAGTGTATATAATAATTGATATGTTTATGGCACGTTTGTGATTCAATTATAATGTTTTGTGAATTTCTTTACCAAAAATGAATGCTAATGTCAAATAATTTCGATAGCTGCAGTGCATTCGTGTGCTGTTGGGCTTAAGGAAATTTTCAGTTTCAGCACTACTATTGTTTAATTAATAGTATAATTTAACAACAGTTACTTAATGAAGAGTGGCACTTGTGCTTGATTGTAATCTGATGTCTAGTGTTCATGCAGTTCATAAACAGTTTGCATTTGTCGCAATTCTTTGGTCTCAACGACTAATAGCGAGGTCTGTTGTAGAAATAGCACCTCTTCTCTTGGTGGTCGATTTGACCTTGCTCTCAGATATTTGCTTCATGAACGCTCAGGATATCATATATTTTGATTTGTTGATACACTGAGTTTATATGAATATAAGTCTGTAGATTTTGTGGTTCCACTCATATTCTGAACATTTGCCGTCTTGCTGGTCATTCTGCTCGTTGCTGATGCTAACAATACTCCTGTCACTGTAGTCATCTTTCTCTTCGATCTAGTGGCGTAACCAGAAATTGTTCGGTGAGCGGGCGCCGCCCTACCGTTTTCATAAGGTTACTCTAAGTGGTTAGGATATTTTTTTGTATTAAAAAATGCACTAGTTCATTCACCATAAAAATATCTGTTTTATAAATTATTCTTTATTTATTCAGTCAAAAATATTCAAAAGGTTACAAGACTTTATTTCAGCAAAATTCTACCATTTTTATGTAAATCAGCAAAATCATTCATGAGCTGTTCAAAATCAATTGCAAAATCACGCTCCACTGCCAAAACACATAAATCATTTAATCTTTTATCTGACATTGTGTTTCGTGTAGTTGTTTTTATTACTTTCATTTTGCTAAACGTACGTTCACACGTAGTAGATGAAATAGGTATAGTCATAGCAATGATAATAAGAGACATGATTGTTGGAAACGCCTGCTTGAGTGGTAATACTTGGTGATATAGGTCAACGATGTTTTCCAAATTTGTATCTTTCAACATAGATTTAAGAACTTCGATTTCATTGCATAATGAGCAAAAATCAGCTTTCATTTCCAATGCAAATGGTTTTAATGATTCACTTTCTAAAAACTTTTCGCTGTCAGGACAAAGTGCTGATATACTAATCAACATTTCTATGTTATGAATGGAAAAACGATCATTCAGCTCGATTAATACAGCGTCAATTATTGGATAAAAAAGGTTTGTTCGATAACTATCTTCATTGTTCAAATTATCGCGTTGACCGATAGCACTAGTAATAAAGACATCTTTAAATCTTGATGATACCTTTTTAATTCTTCTCTGTCTTGGTGCTGATGAAAGATCAATATGATGTTGTTGACAAAAATTTATAACATCTGTATATATAAGAGAAAATGCATGTTCATCACGAAGATCAGCTATTTTAGCAATAACCGATTTTATTAAAAATTGAGCGTGACAAAAATCAATGGTTTTAGCTATAAAAAAAAGTAAGAACAAAATAGTTTACAAAATTCTCAAACAACTGCTCTATATTGGTTCTAACCTTTAAGTTGATCTGAAAGTATTTTAATAATACCAAATATCTTGTGAATAATAAAAAGAGTAATAATAAATGTTGGTACTCGAAGTGCCATTAATAAACTACGTGCATCTACTGACCTTTCATCACCTTCACTTTCTAATTCTTCCAGAGAAATTATGAGAACTTTATAATTCTGAATTAATGCATGGATTGAGGACCATCTACTATCCCAACGTGTATCACACCAATGCTTTAGCGATGTAGAAATGTTATGTCCTATTAATAAAAAAAACGACATAAACGCATTTTGTTAAAGATAATTAATCATACCGATCATTAATTTTTGTTGAACGCTTTTAAAACATTCACTAGTCACACTAGATGAATGAAAGTAGCTATAAATTTTTGAGACAATAGAGTAGAACTCTGGCAAATATGGGACAACTTTAGACACATCACGAATTACAAGATTTAACTTATGCGCGAAGCAATGTATATAAATGGCTCTAGTCATATAATTTCGCCGTAGAATAGCTTGAACACCTGCGTGTCTCCCACTCATGACAGATGCTCTACAAAAAGAATGAAAAATAACGAAGAAGAAGAATTCAATAGAAAAATTATATTTTACCCATCGAAACACATCGCGATACAATTATTTATATCAATGTTAAAAAATGACAAGTATTTAATTATTTCAATACTCAAACTTTCAGCATCAAACTCGTTCAATTTCACTAATCCCAAAAGATATTCGTTGAACATTGAATTACGATCAATTTTATCATTATTTTTCGATGTTTCATGTGAAATACATCTTAAAACAATACTCAATTGTTCATGTCCACTACAGTCTTTTGCTTCGTCTGCCATAAGTGCAAAAACATGACCACCGATCTTTAAAAGATATTGAAAATATTAAGAGTCAAATACATTGAACTCGTATTTAAAAGAACTCACTTTTTCAGCTATTTGTTTTCGTATTTGGTTTGCCATTAGATTTATCAGTTCATTCTGAATTGAGGGAGACAGATATGAAGCATTATTAGCATTGTCAAGAAGAATTGCATTAACTAATGGATCAGTTGTAGCAGACCACTTTAATATTTCAATGAAGTTTCCACGATTATTAGACCTAATTAAAAGAAAATCAAATACTAAGAAAGTGAAATTCACGTTGATTAACCCACAAATCACTTTCATCATTACCACGCAATGAAATCAACTGACGTGCGCATAAAAGCACGGTTGATGCAATTTTTACAAGACGTTGACGGTTTTTTTAAATTAATTCAACACGTGATTTATCAATAACATTCATAATAGTTGTTTCAGTACTTGTTCGTAGAGCAAATTGTTGATAATTTGCACACGCAAATTTATGCGCTGCACTTGTTTCATGTCTGGAAAAACCATAGTTCTTTGCAATAGCGTTCTTCCAGTTGTTATAACCAGTTAAAAATGCGTCGCTTTGTTGCTAAAATTAACGATAAAAAATACATATTTTTAGAAATCACTAAACGAATAGATAAAAAGAAAACTAACTCATTTGAAAGCACAGTTTACATAGTAATAATATTTTACTTACTCGACTCAATAAGTTAAAACCTTCACTAAAATGGCGACAATAATAGCAAAAAACTGCATCCTGTTTTATTGAATACTCTAACCATGGAAAATTTGAATACCAAATCGAACGAAATGATCGACCATGTTTATTCGTTGGGTATGAAGATAATTTAGGTTGTGCTGGTAATTCTTTTGAAGAATGACTATGGTCCAATGGAATAGACGAATTTGCTCTACCTACTGAAGTTTTCGGTGATAGAGATAATGGTGACAAAGATAATGATGTTGAACGTTGTTCTGGAGAAGATATGGTTGATGAACATCTTGATGGTGAAATTGTAGACGAACATTCCGTTGGTGAAGATATTGATGATGTACGTGGTGGAGATGTAGATGCTGATGATACATATTGTGGAGGTGGTGACATTGATGATGTAAATTGTGGTACTGAAGAAATCGATGGTGAATAATGCGTTGGTGAAGATATTGATCTGATAGATAATGGTGGTGAACGTGAAGCTATTAATGACGATAGAGAAACCGCTGGTGAAGTTGATGATAATGATTTCGAAGTTGTGTCTGATGGGCAAGAAGTTGTTTCATCTGGTTGATGTGTTTGTGAAGGTTGATCAATATCCATAGCTGCAGAGTTGTTCAACTTTTTTTTTGAAAGACGACCGAAAAAACGATTGAATCGAACCGCGCTTGGGTTCTTTATCATCTGACGACATTTACTAGAAATAGAAATAGAAATATAATCTATTTTTATTGATCAAGAAATTTGCTGATGACTATTAATATTAATGCAGCTCAATTGTAATTGTAATGGTTAAATTAGATAATAAGGAAAAAGAAAGATCATTGGTGAAATAAAATGTACCAGTCACTATCACTACTGGTACAATAGAATAGATGTCTCTGTATCTCAAAGAAGATACATGCCTAATATGTATTCATTCGAACGATCAATCAGATGTACTTATAATTTTTTTTTAACTTTATAAAATTCTCGGTGAGTGGGCGGCGCCCGCTTTCGCCCCCCACCCACACCCCACACCCCCTTTTGTTGGAGAATGTTTTTCGAATTTAAATCGATTTTGAAGATAGTAGGCCACCTGATGAGATCCATTANCCCGGTGGCCCCCCCCCCCCCCCCCCCTTGGTTACGCCACTACTTCGACCCTCTCTTCTTCTGACTATAATATCCTGTTCTTGAACATGATTTCGAAATGGTTTTTGATTGGATATCATATTAGTAGAGAAAAACTCTAATAATATTGAATTATAGCAATGAGGGTGTGTATAAGCTACCACGACGCGTTTCGATCCGGCTTAATGGATCTCATCAGGTGGCCTACTATCTTCAAAATCGATTTAAATTCGAAAAACATTCTCCAACAAAAGGGGGTGTGGGGTGTGGGTGTGCTAGACGTTTTTTCGAAGATTTCAAGCTCCAACGACGCGTTTCGACTGTTGCTTAAGCAGTCATCATCAGGTAGGTTAGAAATCTTTACTACATGGATATAACTAAATCGAAAAAGTAACCAATTTATAAAACTGCTTAATATTGAATTAAATCTTTATGGGAGTTCAAAAGAGAACCAGCAACTAGTATTCAATTCAAAGAAGTTAAACAAATTAGATTACAACGATTAGCTATACATACTTCGTAGTATAATGAGATAAGGTGTGTTAGACGTTTTTTCGAAGATTTCAAGCTCCAACGACGCGTCTCTTCGGAACATTTCGATAAAACAAGAATTGCTATCCATGCTCATCAAAAAATGTTTTCCTTCGTACGATCTGTTTCAATGTGTCACTATAATATGAGTAGAAAATACACTTGTATGAATGTTTCATCTATTATAAACTCCTTTTCTATTACATATTCTTACTCCGGCCTGACACTTATGTAATATATCCGAAGATAGCTGTAAATAGAAAAGTAAAAACGTTTACATAGAATAGCATTCACGTATATTCGTTCACATCGTCTCTAATCATACTTAATAGTTTGATCAGAAAATAGGACTCGATGCTTTCTCCGGAGTTCTTCTATGATTCCAATATAGAGTACATAGCTCCCAGATTTTATTTTCATGAATATATTATCTTCGATGAACATTATAATAGATAACGATCACTGGATTTGATCTCTAATCAAATCTGTTCTATACTTAGTTGATACAGTTTGATCAGGTTCGAATAACTTCAAACTCCTTTTTCTTTACTACGACCATCACTTGATCGGCCCTTGGTCAGTGAATTATCATACAGATTGAAAATGTGCAAACGTTTTTGAATCGACCATAATCTATATATAACGGATAAGTATCTATTCACATTTAAGACGCCCAGTTGTATCCAGTTCTGCTCTATTTTACATGACATTGCTGATTCTTACCCTTATGAGACACATTCCATTCAAATTCCCTCTGGTTTTCAATAGGAATAGAGTATGTAAATGTATCTATTCTATTGTAATTAAGAATGCTTTTCTATGACACACACAAGAATGCTCAGGCCTGAGACTATGATTTCATTGTGTGGACAAAGAAAAGTACAAGTGTCTAACAAAGAATATGATTTACATATGTATCTATTCTATATATTATGATCATTTTCAACGGACCAATTTGATGACCAATCTTTTCATTTGACATATACACTCAGTTTAAAACGAAAATCAAACTGTATTCATCATCACAAATTTTCACTAATGACGCGCCTAATTAGTTACTCATTTGTAATGATAAAAATTCGAAGATTTTCATTCATCATCATCATCATCGTGGAAGCTTGACGTTTGGCGCGTCGACGAACTATTTACATGTAATGATAAAAGTACAAGCGTTGAAGGCGAGTATGTTATAACCATGTTTAGTTATCAGTCACATCGTGTTTCAGGGCTGTTCCATGGGAAGTCCACCACAAAAAACACGAAGTATTTTCAAATCTTTTTTTCTAGCTGGGTTTGTAGATTTTTTTTACGCTGATCATTTTGGTGCAAAAATTTTAAAAAAGCATCGTTTTTTACGAAAACACCTGTAGGTTTTTCAGTATTTTCGACCTAGTGACATGATTTCAAAACTTAAAGAAGAAACAAAATATACGAAAATGTTTAGCTCAACTAGCTCTACAAACTGAGTATGTTTCAATTTTTCGAAACCCTCTTCCAGTGATGTAATTCAGGAAAGATGTTCAGAATCTAGGCCCCTTTTTCTCCAAATGGCTACATTCTACTGAAATTCCAAATATAGGATTTTGTAGAGCGAAGTGTGCTCTACAAGACTCTGTGTCTGGTTCCCCGTGTACTCTCAGAAAACTTGTGTAAATAACGCTGAAACTTTATGAGCTATGCTGGTCATGCTTAAAATGAGTTATTCGTGTGATCGTTTAGGAAACTTATGTTGAACGTCTGATGTTTTCAGTTAATTACTTTTTCTTATGAAAGAGAACCTTTTAAACAAAGTACATGGCAAGAACAAATACGTTTAATGACGATTGCACCACTTAATTGGGGACGTATTGGATTATCACATTGGTTCGGATCAACTCATCGAGTTGACGGTTGCATCTTATGTCACAGAACGTCAAAATCCATGGAAATTGATAAATTTTATTTACAAAAGGAACAGAAGACCGGAGAAAATCTCTTGTTATTACGGGAAGTTAGCACATTTCAAGACATAGCTGTACAGAACTTCGTAATAATCGAACGCAATGATGTAAGATATCCTGCTCAAGTTCTTGAAATCGATTTGGTGGAAGAAAATCTGCTGATCCAATCGTACAAGTCGCCGTTTCCAATTCAATCGCATTACACAACTTTAGTAAAATTCAGAAAAAATCTGAATATTCATTTACAAGACGTCATAGCATGTTTGTTAGTTGAACCGACTGTCGGTAGACGTGGACAACTGACACTATCAAGGGAACAATTTATATAAATTCAGAACTTTTCAATATAGTTTTAACATATCATGCAGACATGGTTCTATAACTATCGAATAGGTCTCATGTCTAACTGATTTCCGATTTCTTATACAGATTTGTAAAGAAATAAAAGTGAAGACGCCGCAAACAATTATTGTACGAGAGAAATGATCACTTCAGGCTCTTGCAATACGATATTTCATACGTTCAACATAAGTTTCCTAAACGATCACACGAATAACTCATTAAGTTACAGCGTTATTTACGCAAGTTTTCTGAGAGTAAACGGGGAACCAGACATAGAGCCTTGTAGAGCACACTTCGCTCTGCAAAACCCTATATTTGGAATTCCAGCAGAATGTAACCATTTTGAGGAAAAGGGGCCTAGATTCTGAACATCTTTCCTGAATTACATCACTGGAAAAGGGTTTCGAAAAATTGAAACATACTCAGTTTGTAGAGCTAGTTGAGCTAAACATTTTCGTATATTTTGTTTCTTCTTTAAGTTTTGAAATCATGTCACTAGGTCAAAAATACTGAAAAACCTACAGGTGTTTTCGTAAAAAACGATTTTTTTTAAATTTTTGCACCAAAATGATCAGCGTAAAAATCTCTACAAACCCAGCTTGAAAAAAAGATTTTAAAAATACTTTGTGTTTTTTGTGGTGGACTTCCCATGGAACAGCCTATTCATATTACAGAAAACATATACAAATAGTAGTACCGAGTCACTTTGAGATCAAAAAAAATCTTTTTGATAAATAAGTTCAGGAATATATGGTGTGTGAGAGAGAGAGAGAGGTAAAAAGGCGTTTCTTTCTTCCAAATATCAGACTTATCAGTGATATCTATAGTTATTTTCTTGAGAAAAAAAGAAGTTCAAAAGGTTTTCATATAATATATTGTAGAATGAGTAAAGAAACATTATTATAATATACTCAGTACTACGTTATTGTATTTCAGTAAAATGTATTTGTATTCAAGATTGAGGGTGCTGAGCTGGTTTATTAATAGGAACTTTCAACAATCGGAATGGACTCAAACGAATTCTGGTGTGGCTGAATCACCTTTAGTCGCCCCAGTTGCGCTGCCACTGCATAAAATGCTAAAAAATATCTGTCTCTCCCAAGCGAACAGAAGACTAGAAATTCCATTTAAATTAGTATTGTGAATTGAGAGAGAGCTGGTTTTTGAGGGTAGAATTGAACATAGGCGGTAAACCCATTTCAGTCTTGCAATCCTTATTTTTTAGAAAACGTATTTCCATACCTCAAAACTAATTGTAGAAAGAAAGCCTAAACAAAGCAGAAATAGAAAAAACTGTTCGCGCCCAACTTCAAAAGTTTTCTATTTTTTTGTGGATATGACGAATATTTGTATAATTTGAGCATCATTGTAACATGCGGTTTTTGTAGCTTTTAGCCGTTTCAACTGGGATCGTCAACTATAAACGCATTGGGGTATCGAATTCACAGACTATATATTGAACATATGACAGATAGTTTCAATTTTCTTTGTGCCAAAATTAACTTCTATATTAGTAAGCAAAAAACAAATGATGAGCTTATATGTTCGTTTGATATTGGCCACAATGAATATCTATGTGATCCATTCAATTAATTGATGATAGTTTTGAACGAACAGCAAGTACATCCATTGTATTATTTCGAAAAAGCTGTTAGCGCAATTGTTTTGGGACAAACAAAATGTGAAACCTGATGTATCTGTTATTACTAATGATAGAACCTCAGTAAGGAGATCGTTGATATATTTTCATGAGATTTTAGTAACGTACAATAACTGGTCCTTCATTAAATTGTTTGTCATAATATGTAATGTTTGCTCGAGTCCGTCTATCACGATTTGTGGGGGCGTTCAAATTTATACCCTTTACACTTCAATACTCCTGTCAGATCATGTTTCAAAAAGTTATATTTTTAGTATTCCAATTTGAGTTTGTCGAAATTATCATCACAGAACCAAAATACGTATGTAAATGTTATAGCAGTAATTTATATTTATTATAAATAATATCTGCATATTACCTTATACAAAAGGGTTCAAAAATTATTTTTCATAATTATATAAAGAAACCAAACTTTTCTTCTTATTCTAGAGTAGCATATAGTAGAATAATACACCGTATGTATTAATTAAAAAGTGCGTTCAAAAATTTCGATGTCATTCCATTTCCGCTGGTCCCTAATAGTTCAGCTAATTTTGGTATTTCTGTAACAAGGTTTTCATCATCGTGTTTTTATTCGACATTTGCTATATTATGTGTTACTATTGGCGCAACATGGATCAATTCATTAATGGTTTCATGTTTACAACCTATAGATCTTAATGTGAATAACTCAGAGTTGCCATGATCACTGAACGAGAAACACTTAAGATCAAAGCATGTGTTTCATATATACACTTTTCTAATGATAACCTAGTTTGATACAAATCTTTTTCTTCAGGTGATATTCCATTTAGAATATCTTCGATTTGGCCAATGTAATTATGATAGAAATATTCTGCTAAATCGTTTTATGTTTTATCAACAATTTTCTCTAATTGAAATGATAGTTTTTCACGTTGCTCATTATCAAGTGAATGAGCGTTTAGCTGCAATTTTGTAAGAAATCAACCGTGAAATATATTCTTAATATTTTGAATGAATTCTAATCGACTTTGTTTTTTTTGTTATTGTATGATAATCATTAGCTTTGGTAGATCTTGAATTGAAACGTTCATCATAATAATACTGATCCCAATTTTCAGTATTTTATACTTTAATATATTCATCAATATATATAACAGCTAAATTATTTGGTAATAATTCTTTTTTGTTTCGCTATCGCAAGACATGCATGCAGCAAAAAAACGAAATAATCTAGTTTTTTTTCTAAATCAATCAACTGTTTCAAATGTGTTTTTTGGTAATTTATATTTAATAAAAGCATTCAGCGCTTCTCTGCTTTTTTTCTAAACCCTGTTGCAGATCGCCAAAGCTATGGATTCTTTCATTTATAGCTTCACATTCTTCAGAATTTTCATCAAATAGCTCAATATGTGGACATACAGAAAAAAATGTGTTCAGAATTGAAACGTTTATCGATTGATTCACATTTGGTTTTCTCATAATGATCTTGATAAGTCATGAATGTTTGACACAAGTCCAGTTTGGTTATAATCCCAAAGGCACGTTGCATAGCTTCATAATGATGTGCTTGACCATGGCGATTGCATTTAGACCAACATCACGATGTTCCTTAATTGTTGAATCGAATCGAATTTAGGAACATCCAATAATTCATAGTTTTCATCTGTAAAAGAAAAAGTTGTATTGCAATCACGTCAAAAATGACGACTTCTACGTAGAGGCAACACATCAACTCATATAACTGAGAGAAGTACTTGAGTCTATTACCTGGAAGTTTATCAGTATAAATTACAATTTCTTTTATAATATTAATATAAAATTCGCCTTTTATATAATCATGCATTTGACTAACTTTTCTCTGTTTACTGACACTCACAATATGCACTGAAGAGTGTTCGCGAGAGTAGTGATTTTGAATATTTTTAAAATAAAACATTAATCACTAACTTGGCTCCGTATATCTATAGAGAAAATCTGACTTACCATTCAGATTCAGTATCAAATTTTCAGGTCCGAGGGATTATTTTACAAAACGGTTTTTTTGGACTATATAAATTTTAGTTAAGATTTCGCTTGCTAGATGTTCGACAAGAACGTATAAAAATGTTTAGTTTCCATAAAAGCAGTATATTGCTTAATTTCACTTGAATCACCAAGAATAAATAGGCAATTTATCATGAATAACGACTACATAGTTGTTGCTGGTTTTTTAATGATTATTTCATTACACATAGTTTTATTACCTTATACAAGCTCACCGTCGAGTCCTTGACATGTTTTATTATTATCAAATAGCTGGATTACCATTGTTTCTTTTTTATGCAAAAAGAAAAAGATTATATCAAAATAAAGGTGCGTTTTTAATCTTTCGTATTTATCTACTTTTAACTATAATCTCAAACGTATTTCTTTTTTCTTATTAAATCAAAAAATCGAATAGATTTTGTGAGACATATGGCGGTAATACGTACATTGAGCGTTGTCGATTATGTTCTTCTCGTTCTACTTCTTCTATCGTCGGCTGCCATTGGCATTTTATTTGGATTCTTTAAATCGAAGAAAAATTCAGCTAAAGAATTTCTATTGGGTATGAGTGAAAATTTATCTTTGAATATATATATATATATATATAGTAATCAAATTGCTGTTTCTCTGTCTATCTTACAGCTAATGGAAGCATGGGAGTAAGTAAAAATATGCAACTAAATACAATTCTTTCTGTTATTCTGTTTGAAGTTGTTTCCAACAGCACTCAGTATTATGGTATCTTTCCTTTCCGCCATTACTTTATTAGGTACACCAAGTGAAATCTACATGCATGGCACCATGTATGGTTATCAAAGTGAATGAAATATATAAAATTATATTGAATGATTATTAAAACCTATTTGATCTTAGCCATTTCATGGATAATCGCTTCCATAGTGGCAGCACTTGTATTTATGCCTAAATTTCGTGAAATGGGATTTACAAGCGTTTATGAAGTAAAATATCTGACGTTGGAAAATGTTTTCAATAATATATATGATAGTATTTAGATAAGCGTTTCGATCGAACTGTACGGTTATGTGTTTCATTCAGTTTCTCATTGATTATGGTGAGCATAGATGTATTCATACATATAGTCCTTTTTTAATTTTCCTTTTGCACTCAAGTTGATCTACATGGCTATTGTATTGTATGGACCAGCATTAGCATTAAGTCAAAGTAAAACTAAAATTCAACAAAAAGAATAATAATTGAATTTAATTTAGCTACTGGTTTAAATATTTGGATCGCTGTTGTTTCGATTGGTAGCATCTGTACATTCTATTCTTCTGTGGTAATGAACAAAACATGTTTATGTCTATCTAATATCTTTATTCAGGGTGGTATGAAAGCAGTCATATGGACAGATGTTTTACAATCAGTAGTCATATTAGTTGGTCTTCTTGCTGTTGTCATTCAAGGTTCGATTTAGTAAGAATTCATATGTTGTAAGTAGTCCTTTTAATATAAATTCAGGATTGATTACACTCGGTGGTTTTAAACGAGTATGGTTCATTGCATCACAAGGTGGTAGAATTGAATTTGACAAGTATGTAATAAGTCTGAATGGTACACAATCTCAATGAGAGAAGCGGAGAAAAAGAAGATTCAATTTGATTCCCTGAGTTGATAATAGAATTAAAATAACTTGAGATTTCATTGTTTTTTCAGCATCAGTTTTGATCCTCGTACTCGTCATACAATCTGGTCGGTGCTAATCGGCGGCTCCATGAATACACTTGCTACATATGGATTTAATCAAGCACAAATTCAACGTTATATGTCTATTCGTTCTACATCTGCTGCTAAAAACGCTTTATTTATTAATGCAGTTGGTTCTGGACTTCTTATCGCTTTATCGAGTTTTATCGGAGTTATCATATATGCATATTATGCCGACTGTGATCCATACACTGATAAAAAAATTAAAGATATCGATCAAATTCTTCCATATTTTGTTATGGATGTATTAGGTGACAAGAAGGGTTTACCGGGTATATTTCTTGCTTGCATTTTTTCCGGTTCACTATCGACAATTTCATCCGGATTGAATAGCCTAGCAGCAGTAATAGTCGAAGATGTCTATAAAAGATTACTCGGTCGACATATGACTGATCAACGGCAAGGCTTCATATCGAAAATCATATCTGTCATACTCGGAATTGTTATTATGTTACTTACCTACGTAGTCAGTTATTTTGATTCGATTCTTAATGCTACTTTATCTATATTCGGTGTTTTAGAAGGTCCCATTATGGGTATCTTTGTTTTGGGTTTCTTTTTTCCACGAGTAAATCGACGAGGTGGACTTATCGGATTTGCTGTAAGTCTGGCTTTTCTACTATGGATATTCTTGGGTGCTCAGATAACAAAAAAACAGATGAAAAATGTCAGTTTATCATTGTCAATAGATAATTGTTCTGATGCAATAAATAAGACATTAACCAATTGGACAACAACGATATTCACTTCTTTGAAGTAAGATCATTTGAAGAATAGTTTTTTGATTATTCTAAGGAAAAAAGGAAAAACCTTTGAGACAGATGACAAAGGAACAATGCGCAGTTCGCTTTTCTTCTTAATTACTTCAAAACCTAATATCAACGAAACAAAAAGCGCTCTTTTTTTTATCTAGACGCGATCCTCTAATTGACTTGTATTCAGTGAGTTACATGTGGTACACACCGATTGCAGTCGGTACTGTAATAATTGTTGGTAATATTGTTTCCTATTTGACTCATCCACTTTCTCCACATGAGATTGATCCAAAATTGATTATATCAGTAAGAAATGTATGCTGCTGTTGTTTACCAAAACAATGGTGCCAATGGCTTCAATTTGGTATCGATTATGAAGCTTATCACAAGGAGCAGGTATATTTTCAAATTATCAATAAATAAAATTTAATATTATTATAGAATGAAAATTCGGATACACATCGTAATGACCACGTGAATTCCAGTCACGAGATACTCCAGTCAAATAAAATAGTACCTGCTCCAATCATAATCGATGGAGTAGCTAATGACAAGCAGTTTGCTAACTGATCATCTGAAATCTATTGCGCTGTATGAATATGACCTACACAATAAAAACAAAAACACTAATTGATCCACAGTAGTTTGAATAAAGTTTATACACAGAGAGGCATGTGAAATTCAGAAAGAAAAAGAAGAAAAGAATACAACCCTACCCTATTCGAACATCTTATAAGCAAGATCTTGAAATCTTGGGAACGATCAGCAAGACCTTGATAAAATCTTGACAAGATAATTTGTTTGTGACATCTTGATTATATCTGATAAATCCGTACCTAAGATATTGTCAAGATCATGGATAAGATATCGTTTGCTACTATCGCCCCACAAGATCTTAAGCAAAGCAGCGACATCACTAGTATTTAATTGCTGACTAGTCATTCACCGATTTTTATATGCATACAGAGTCATATATAAACAACGTGCTTGAACATGCAAAACATACATTTTCAACATAGTTATTTTTGTGTACTCAAAAAGTGAGTATACTCTAGAATCAGTCAGTGTGTCCGGCCGGCAGTCCGTTAACACGATAACTGGATAACGGAGAGTCAGATCGCAATGAAATTTTCTGCATAGTTTCATCTTAATAAGATATCAGTCGAGCTCGTAAATGAGCTTGATCTGAGGAGCTGTTGATGAGTTATAGCAAAAATATTATTTATTTTCTGTATGAATCCCTATAGAAAAATTGACCTATTCCCAGTTTCATAGACACATTTTCCTGTCATAGTGAAATGAAATCCCATTTATTATATACCATTTGATAGAGAATTTCACGAGCTACAAAATGGTGTATAAAGCATTAAAACTTGAACTCAATTTGTAGGGTAATACGATGCATCTTGTAAGAAAATATGAAGATTGTATAAAGGTTGGCGGAAGCAAATCGGGGTCGAGGAATCTGAATCTGAAGTCAGATTTAGCAAATTTTAAAGTTAATTTTTTTTTATCAAGGAAAAAATTTTTTAAGAAAACAACGATACGTTACAAAGGCCGGCGAAAGTGAATCGGGCTTGGTAAATCCGAATCTGAAGCCAGATTTTGAAAATTCTGAACAAAAATTGTTGAGTTAAGGCAATGTTTCTTCACTTTTTATTGCAAAAATATCTGAAATTTTCATCCTTGAGCGCACTAAGGAACTGCCCCTTAGGCCCTGCGGATGCCCTCTTTTTTGTCCCGTAGGACGTGGCGAGGAGTTAGTTCCAGAAGATTTATTCATCTGCATGAATTGCTTGGCATTAGCTGAATCATGTTTCGTTTCATAAACTTTCTTCTCATAAACTCATGTTAATTATGTCAAAGTGTGGTACAAATTGTTGCGGATTATCTTGAAAAGGTAAAAGAGCATCATAATGACTACCATTGTAGTAAATACAAAGTCCTACTTTGTTCATATCGGATTTGTATCCTATATATTTTAGATGACCGCCTGCTATTCCTTTAATAAAGAGATCGACTAGTTCTTCTAGACTAATATACGATGAAATATAAAGTCTATTTTTGGGATCACTGTTAAACAGAATATATGAATAGATAGGATGGCACAGACCCAAAGAAAGCGCTTGAATTTGAACTTCTCCGCCCCATACTGTATTCATAGCGGTTATTTTCAACTGTTCCTCAAATGAATATTGCAATACTGTACAAAGTGCTCGGAAATAATCGCTATTATTGATCATTCCATTAACTGCCAACAATCTCATCGAATGTGTTTGTTTTTCAGATCCAATACTTACTATGGAAAGAGAGTTATATAAACAATTGCCATCTGAAGTCGTAAAAGTTCTAGCATAAACAGAATCAAACGCTTGAACAGAATACTCTGTTTTCGACTTTAATCGAACGGACTGGTCTTTGTTATTTAAAGTTATAAATGGTGATTTTTCAATTACATCATCGATTATCTGAGCTTGGCTTGAAATTTGGTTAGTTTCTGCAGTATTATTAAAATCTAACACAAGAATAAAGTGATCAAGAATGTTCCTTGACCTTAAATCAAGGATTTCATAGTTTTCAGAACAAGGTTCTTCTTCAATTTCCATCATATTAGATGGTTCATTAACGTTGAGATCTTCTAAATGACAAGACATATCTAAGTTAATTTGTTCATTTTTATCGACTGTTCCATGCGGTGCAAAAACGAATTTCTCATCTACTTCCATCGTGTCAGATTGATCATCATTTATAATATCTTTGCTATTAAACGGCACATTTGTATGGATGTTTTCGGTTTCATCAAAATGAAGCTTTGTCACAGCTTGATGCTTTCTGATCCAGATTGGTTTATGAAAACTTGTAAGGCTTTCAAAATAATCAGATTTTAAGTCTTTCACATTAGTGAAGCAATAGTCAATCTGCGTTTTTGCATTAGTTGCATCTCTATTTAGTATATTATTCAAACTTAGTCCGAATGATTCCATATATTCAGTAAATCTATTATTGATTTTGATCTTCAAATTTATATTAAAATCTCCAACGACAATTATATTTTCACGAAATCCTTTTGAAACAGTTATAACTTCATCAATATGTCGTTTTAAGACATCAAATGAAGAATTCGGTAAATTGTAAACGGAAATTGTGCACATATCATCGATTTTTATTGAAGAATATTCAATATGGTTTTTGTCTGAATATTCACATCTTTGGGTGACATTTTCGTACTTCAAATCATTTTTTAAATAAATGATTTGACCAAATGGCTTTCGTATATCAACACAATCACGTCTGTAAAGTATCTTAAAACCTTCAATCTCCAGGCTGTCAGTTGTTTTTGTCCATGTTTCAACAAGACTTATCATGGAACAAGACAAAAATGTTTTGTGAAATTTAATATCTGAAATATGTTTATTCAATGATTGTACATTGTGAAACATAATAGAAAATCTTTCTTCTTGAGATTCTTCAGAAAATTCAAGTGAAAATTTCAGCATTCGCTCAGATCTCATGTTTTTTAACATCATCGCTACTGCATCATTAGGTTCAGGTGGTTTTGGCGGAACGAAACCGCCAATTAGATATAAACCACTTGCTTTTGTTGCACGACTACAAGCGACGTATAATTCAGATCGTGTCATCCCTTTCTTTAGATTGGCAACAACTTTTTCATAAGTACCACCTTGACTTTTGTATATGGTCATGGCTTCGCAAGGAACTAGAGGAAACTGTTTACGTTCTACTTTGAAATTAGTTGATCTTGTATTTATTTGTCTTGTTACTGGTTCAATTGGTGTGAGACTGAGATCGATATCTCTATTTCGCATTACATTGTGAAAGTTAGCTCTAGCTTTTCTTCCAGTCTTCTCTTCATTAAATTTAATCCATAATCTACATGGTACACTGTAAAAAAAAAGGTGTTTCACAGAAATTAAAAAGGCTCTTTACCAAACCTAAAAAGGTTCTTAACCTGGATACATTCTAAGAACCTTTTTTGGTTTCGTAGAAAATTAGGTACAGTGCAAAACCATTTATGAGTTAATACAATTATAGGTTTTGTAGCGGAATTTTTCTACTAAACCATTCATTGATCGCTCTACACTGAAAAAAATTTGTGTAAAATAATACATCATGTGAAAGAGTTTATTATTCTACACAAATTTTTTTCAGTGTAAAGCGATCAACGAATGGTTTAGTATCCAAAAATAAAAAATAGGCTATCATTTAATACAATAAAACTTACTTTAAATCGTATAGCATGGTGACCATGAATTTGCAGATCTAAGAGAAAATAAATTAGAGAAGGTATTTTCATTTAAAAGGATGAAACTTTCTTTAAGTCGTACGTTTGGTTACATGAATGTATAAATCTAAAAGAAAATAAGTTAACTAATGTAGTTTCATGTAATAAACTGAAACCTACCTCAAATCGTATACTGCGAGAACGATGAATGTATGCGTCTAAAAGAAAAATAAATAAAAGAATGTATTTTAAACTAAAGAACTGAAAATTACTTTGAATCGTAAACTGTAATTACGATCAAGGTACGAATCTAAAAGAAAATAAATTAAGTAATGATTTTATTTAAAAAAATGAAAGTTACTTTAAGTGAAATACTGCGAAAACGAGTAATGTATAAGTCTAGAAGGACATAAGTTTAATTATATATTTTCATTTAAAAAACTGAAACTTACTTTAAATCATATACCCTTTACTGTGATTACCATGAATGTATAAATCTAAAAGGAAATAAATGAAACAATGTATTCTGATCTAGGAAAAGGAAACTTACTTTAAATCGTATACTGCGAGATCGCTGAATGTATAAGTCTAAAGGGAAATGAGTTTATTTATGTATTTTTTATTTAATAAGGTGAAACTTACTTTTCATCATGAAGTGTGATTACCATCAGGCTTAATCTAAAAGGAAATAAAGCAAATTATATATTATCAATGAATAGTGTGAAACTAACTTTAAATCCTACGTTACGGTACTATAACTGTATAAAGCTGAAAGAAAATAAATCAAATAATTTATTTTTATTTAACATAGTGAACTTACTTGACATTCTGATCTCAATAAATACCGAAGTCCAAAATAAATAATTTCATCGTTATTAAATTAAGTAAAACGCATTCTAGGCCATGGTGGTTTTCAAGAAATATTATTGTTGAACAAAACTAGGAAAGAAAATTATTTTCATTGAGTTAAGTTGAATTCACTTAAAATCATATATCTAAAAGAACTGATAAATCTAAAGTAGAACAAATAAGCAAGTGTATTTTATTCTAATAAAAAAATAATACTTGTTTTGAGTTTTATACCTTAATATATGTGTAAATCGAAGAGAAACCAATAAATTGATGTCATGTAATTGAATGAGAAATTTTTTCAATTATATTTCCGAACGTTCACCTAAATCAAAGTTCAGATAAATAGAAAAACTTTTTTTGAATTTTTAAAACAAACTATAAATTTTATTACTCTTTGGATGTATTGAATCTGAAGGACGAGAAATGAGTAAATTAGTTCTATTCAATACGCTGAAAAATTACTTTAAATCATAGATTTTAATGAATGTAGGAATCTAAAAGAAGATAAATATAGAATTTTTTTTTAATTCAAAGAATCCTACCTTGAATGATGTATCTCGGAGCATGTATAAATGTAAGACACGAAAAAATATTTTTTTAATAAGAATTGTCCAAAAAGTCATTTTTATAGAAAAGATGAATTTCTCCATAGTCTTTTAACTGAAATGAAAGTGTTTAGAGAAAAAGTATAAAATTACTACTAAAAGACATAGAAATCGAGAATACAGTAATGCATGTACACGGGGAGATACTGAAAACAAATGTAGTTCATGAAAGAATCTTGAGTCTATTCAAGCTCGATTTGCAAGAGCTCTTGCCGGAATCTGTGTTGTATTTGTTATATCAACAGATGAGGATGAAGATTGCGATTATTCACATTTTCGTTTAATATGTTAGCACTAGCAAAAGCTTGTCTAACTTGACGACATTTTAATTTTCCCTAATTCACTTCTTTTCTTTGGTTCATATGCGAGAGGTATAAGTATCTTGCTTGTTGCGTAATGATTTTATCTCTACGTGATTTGCGCTGATAACCGAGGATGAACTGATTAGGACTCACATATATCAAATATTCTTAATTATAAAAATAGCTAAAGCCAGTTCTGAGTCACTGATAATCAAGAAAAAAGTAAAATAAGTTTGAGCAGAAATAGAACTAAATATATTCTATTGTGCGATCTCAACGGAAAATATTAGAACCAAATAGAGTTATGCAACGTTTATAAGTGAATTGGGGTAATAACCCATTCTTTGACGATGTATTACTCTTTTTCCAAAAAATATGCTAAACACTTTGCTTTTTCGGTATGCGAAACTAATAGCGGTTTCGTAGAGAACGTGAAACTTTTTTAAATGTGCTAGTTAGTACACTGAAAGAAAAAGGTGCCGCACCGAACCTTTATGGTTTAGTAGTGTTTTATTATACTCTTAGAGGTACTTTATACATCTGCGAAACCTCTTGTAGGTTTAGTAGCATAAAAGGTTTCGTGTAATACTGTTATAAGGTTCTGAAATAAAAGAGGTTTCGTATCATACTTCTGTAAAAGTTAAAACAGAAAAGGTTTCGTATGAACCATTTTCGGGTTTCGTATTATACCATATTATAGTTGGAATATATAACGGTTTCACATGAAATTCTTTCATATTTCAGAGAATATCTCATTGCAGCATCTTTAACAACTCACTGTACGTAAGTGGCCTCCCTTAAATGGTGGATATGATTGCGTGCAATGGGGACCAATGATACTCTTGAACGATTCTTGATTATTGTAGACCGTTTTCTACCGAAATCAATAAAATTTTTTGTTATCCTCATAAGTTGTTGAATACATTTAGATATAATTATCTTGTTAAACTAAACTAACAATATTGGCAACGAGACCAGCTATCGTTCAAAATTTACTTTCACTGCTATAATTTGCTGGATTACTTTTCTACCAGGAAATGATTACATCTCCAAAATTTTGTTTTTTTGTTTAGATATTTATTGGTTTTCACTTTCACAATTCTTCTGAGTGATTATTCTAAGTTTAATTACATTTACAATATCTTAGAGGCAACAGAATAAACTACGGCATTTATAGTAAAAACTTGTCCGTATGCGTTTTTCTTTTGCATTGTATTTCATTTTTTTGTTTAGAAGTAATTGAAGTTCTACAGCATTTTGTCGTGTGATTTGGTATTTGAAATTTTATTATTTTTATTCGCATCGTGCTTTCCGAATACAATGGATCCTCGTAGCTGGAATTGCTCACAAGTAACACAATGGTTATTTACTTTTAATAAAAACAAGCAAGTTCTTGATATTTTCACTAGTAAGTGATATTGATATGTCATCACAAGATTATGTTTGCTCCCTATGTATTCAAGCTGGATCGTTCCCCACGTTTCGTAAATTATTTCAACATTTACAGTATGTTCATAATGGTCAGCCTAATTTTAAAATTCGATGTGAACTCGGTACTCTATGTGGAACGATATATTCAACGTTTAATGCTTATAAAACCCATATTTATAGAGAACATTTAAATCTTCTTGATGAGAATTTATGTAGGCAGCCAATTCAACTTGATACAGAAGCATGTGACAATATATCATCGTCAACATGTGGTGTTCCGTATTTAGATTTCGATATACAAATAAATGATGCAGAAGATGAATTTCAGGATGAGCAAACAGAACTAGACGATGATACTAGTATTTGTTGGTCACTTTTAAAAGAGGCCAGAATTCAACTATCAAAACAAACAATAGACTTAGATGCATTTGAAAGGTTTTATATAGAATTGCTGTTAAATTTAAGGGAAGGTTATTCTTTACCGCAAAATATAATTCAAGGAATTACATTTGGATTTCGATCATTAATTGAACTTATTCATGAATTACTAAAAAATCAAATAAAGAGTTCACTTATTCAGTACCAACGAGCAACTAAATCTCCATCGACCGAAAATGTTTTTGCATTAGATGATATAAATAAAGTTATTTTAAGTGTTATAGTAATTGTTCGGGAATGAAACGATCACTTTTTTCCTGCTCATTTTGATTTCATCGCTAATCTATGAATCAAAATGAATTTCTCGAATCTATTCCAAAAAACATGAAGTTTTTTATTCAAAACAAATCGTTCATCATGATTATCTTTATTATTTATATATAATTTGATATATAGCTTTTATTCATTTCAAAAATGAAAAGTAGATGAGATCACAACAAAATGAGATTCTAGAAATCACACCGCTATCTTGCCAAAAATACAAAAGCAAGAAATAATATTTCTAATATCATTTTAGAATTTGATTCTATATTGGATAATAATTCTACACGAATTAACTTATGTTTATTCAAAAGACATGTATGTAATGAATACTTTTGAGAAGAATATCATTTATGATTTTGTGTGAATCATTGCATAATACACGATTTATTTCACGGTGCACTCTCGCGAAGAGTCGTGCTCCTAATTTATCTAAGCGTATCTTGTTGATGAGAAAAAGGTTTTCAATGTGATATAGTCTGATTGCTTTGAACTACTGTTCCATTCAATCCTTATCTCTGTGTAGTCGATATTGTCAACAATGTATTTTTTTGAAACTTTGATGACAATATCTAATAAGAGTTAGAAATTTTTTTCATAAAATTTGATATATTTCCATCATGTAATCAATCCACATCCACTTAAACTTCTTTGTCTAAAGCAAGTTTTTATGATCAAATGAGAAACCATATTCGAAGTTGCTTATGTGATTTTCGAAAGATTTCATAGAGAGAATGATAAATGTTACCAAAAATGAATATAATTTTTTGAAATTATGTAAAAAGCATTTTTGTTATGATCCGGCGCAAGAAATAAAGTTAGATTATCCTAATCAAGTAGCATTTTATATACCAATACAATCAAGTATTCAACAACTGTTGAGTAAACCTGATGTATTAAATATGTTAATTAAAAACTATAATGAAACAGTCAATCGTAATGCTGTTGACACTGATCTTATGTATGATTATCGTCATGGATCACAAGCAGAAGAAAACATTATTTTACGAGATAAACCTGATTCATTATTGTTTCAATTGTACATCGACGAAATTGGATTAACTAACCCTATCGGAGCGAAGAAAGATACACAAAAAATCACCATGGTTTATTTTCAATTAGAAGATTTACCCAATACTGTAAAATCAATGTTAAAGTCCATCGGTCTTATAGCAATGTGCAATTCAAACTATCTATCCACGAAGTCAAATAAAAAAAAGTTCTTTGATCCAATTGTTCAAGATCTTAATATTTTACAGACTAGAGGACTTAGTATTCCAAATTCTGCTAGTCGACTAAATTTTGTATTTACAGTTCTTACCGGGGATCACTTAGCTTCCAACGATATAGGAGGTTTTCAAAAGTCCTTTAGTAATGGCTACTTTTGTAGACACTGTTATATGAATTATGATGAAAGATTCACCCCATTAAATGAAATTTCCCATGCTCTAAGAACAACAGATGAGCACGATAATTTAGTTAAAGAATTATTAACTTTGAATAATCATACTGTTTTACGTGGCGTGGTCGATGATAGTCCATTATCTAAATTGATTGGTTTTCATCCTGTTATATCGTTGCCAAACGATATCATGCATGATATAAATGAAGGTATGAAGTGAAGACTAGTTTTTCAAAATAAAATGCTATTTCTATTTCTATTTAGGGTTGTGTGGAAAAGTTCTATTAGCTATGTTAAGAGAAACCTCAACAAAGAGACTTTTGTCATATGGAGAAATTGAAGATCGTTTGATATCTTTTAAATATGGCTTCAACGACAAAGAAAATAAACCACCAATCTTAAGAAAAAAACATTTAGCTAAAGGAAAACTGATTGGAACAGCATCTCAAAAAATGTGCTTATTTACATTGTTTCCAATTATATTTTTTGATATAATCGAACAATTAGATACTCGTGAAGTCTATACATGCTTACGTGAAATAGTTAGTCTCTTATATGCTTGTCCTTTTCGAAAATCATGGCTGTCATATTTATATTCTTTAACTATTCGTTTTCAATGTTTAATGGTTCATTTATTACCTAATTTTTTAACTTCTAAAGTGCATTTGATTATCCATTACGCAAGTCAAATTGGCATGTTTGGACCGCCCGTTCGACATTGGTGTATGCGTTTTGAAGCAAAACATCAAGTTTTCAAACGCCTTGCTGTTAAATCTAACAACTACAAGAACATTCTTTATACATTATCAAAGCGTCATCAGTTACGCCAGTGTCTATTTTTTTCTTCGTCCAATTATTATGATATAAATAACGAAGGTTATTCGTCGCGAACCAAACAGTTTCTTATGTTGCCAGCTGATATTCGTAGATTACTACAAGAAAATATAAAAAATGTTGATCAACATACTCTATTTATGGAGTACGAACGATTACAATTTAATCATGTTATGTTCGTAAAAAACTCAGTGTTTGTGAACAATCTCATTCATGAAGAAGAAATACCCTCATTTTTTCACTTGATATTCATTTTTCAAGTTGATAATGTTTGGTTATTAGTAGTAGAAGAATTGAATACAGTAGCGTTCAATGAATCTCTTTGGTCTTATGAACTCGAACACACGCATTTATTATCAATTAAGAAGCCGGATGAACTTATTCGCATAGTTGCAAAAGGACTTGATATATATGAAGTGAATAGAAAATCATATGTTAATGTTCTTTCGCGTCTTACTAAAGAAAGAAACAAAATTTAATAAACATGCTGTATTGAAATAGAATTATTCTACAATGAAAAATATTGTTATTAACGTATAGGAATACAAATCAAAGAAATATATTTCTTTTTTCTTCTAGCTTATCTAATTTGAATGTTTTTTTTCCATTATTTAGAAGAAGATATCGATGGTGATACACTTTTTAATTTGCCACAATCGATGATGTATGAAATTATTAAACCAATGAAAGATCGTGTACGTTTTCTAACAGAACATCGTGCATTGTTTCATGGTACAAGTCAAAATAATAGTGATCAGCTCTTGTCAAACAACTACTTAGAGTATTCATCAGAAAATAGTTCAAAACAATTAATGGAACAACGTACTACTGATCAAGCTGCAACAGCGTCGGCAATTACACATTCAAATAATTATCAAGGTGATGCTTTTCAATCAACTTCTTTACCAAGTCCCGAAGTTATAAATGAAGAAACAATTAAATCACCAAAAGAATGTCAAGAAAACGACAACAATGAAGACAATGAAGAATCTATTTTTCCATATGTGTACACGTTACCAGATTTACCATTGAAAATTCAACAATTTATAGATAAAGGAGAAATAAGTCATTTCGGCGGTCATACAAATGCACGTCGACTATTACTTGATGTTATTTTTACAGATGTTACAACAAACTATTCTTTGCTGTGAGTAATCATGGTTATTCTGTAAGAAGAAATAATATCACTGTTTTCTCTATTTTAGTTATCCGAATTCGAATCAATATAGATCAATGGCAATTGCAACATTGAAATTGTTTAATATTCATAATGATACTCAAGCATTGGTAAATAAACTGTTGATAATAGTAACGAAAACAGACCTTGATTACGTAGAAAAATATAATTAGAGAGTATATACACTTACAGGACAAATAGAACTAGTAGATTTGAATTATTACCAAATGCTGAATGGACTTTTTTCTTTTCTCCATATGTAAGATATTATATTCATAGGTTAGTCATTAATTGATTAAGATAAAATTCTCAGAATGCTGAATACATGCAAGAAACAATTTCGTGATGGCTATCTACTTTTCTCGAAACTTTGTCAACAACGTGGAGTGCCAAGTTTACAGCGACGGCGCGAACAGGGGGGGGGGTTCCCCCAACTTTGGAAATTTTTGTTTTAATTTTTCTCCGATTTGAAGAAAATAGAAGAGATTTTTATTGATTTCCTCCGATTTTTGAAGAAAAACCCTCCGTTTTCAAGTAACCCCCCTATAATTTTATTACTTCGCGCCGTTCCTGCAAACTTAGAATGAGAGTCTAACGTTTTTTGACATTTTATCATTAGACTGAAGTTGATTATTTTTCTAGAACGATTGGATCGAATGTCTTAAATCTAAATTCAAAAGAGAGCGTCGTCCGCTTCAACAAACATCTGAACAAGTTCAACGAATGAAACTCAAGCATAGTAGCACCTATGGTCGCCCAATAAAAGGAAATGATAATATAGTTGCACCCCGTCGTGAAGTAAGCTTTCCTAAAACTTTTTATTTTAATATGAGTAAAGAATTTTTTTTTATTAAAGGTTCCTATTGATTTTTGGAATAAAATTGATCTTCATGATGATCCTGACGATTTAAATAAAAGTATTCAATTCATGAAGAACGAGTTATCACACGAAAAAGTAAATTTTGATGAAGTTAGAATCGCATGGAAGAAAACATTGGTAGTTCGTAGACAATTTATTCAAACTCATACAACAAAAGAAGTGTTACAAGAATATCCTGGTTATCATCATGTTGTATTAGTAAGCATATTTACATTATTTGATAAGATTTGAAGAATTGCTTAATCATTTAATAGATCTTACAGTGATTTTATTGAACTAAATAGTTAATTTTATTTTAAGATTTTCGACGAAATTCAATATCTATGCAATGTTGACATTGAATCAAATTTAGAAAATGCGTTGCAAAAATTACTTGTTATGGTTCCCGACAACGAAAGTTATGTAAATGGTAAGTATCTAGTTAGATTATGGAATGTTTTCAAATGTTTTATTTTTCGTCATGACTGTTTAGATCTTCCCACAGTACGATTGATCAAACTGTTAACTAAACATTTTCAAGATTCATGGCAATATTTATTACGCAATAAAGTAAGTGTTAAATTTTTATTAAAAACTAAGGTAATGTAAAAGACAACATTTTAATCTTATATGATGCATTTAACAATAATCTTTTGTGTTCATAAATATATCTTTTTTTCATCGTACAGGAACCAGCATGTCCTCGACCAACTATACAAATAACAGACGATAATTTTTATATATATTTGGATTTTGATATGATAACTCAAACAAAATCTATAAATCAAGCATTAAGTGTTGTCATTTCATTATATGTCATATTCGAATTACAATTTGGCACGCACAACCGAGTTATTCATTTGTTGTACGGAATATTGTTACAAGAGTCAAGCATTCTTTCGAAACAATTACGACTTGCATTAAAACAATGGAATTTTCATATTGATAAAAAAGAACGTACAGGAAATATTCAACTTGTTAAAACTATCTCAACAACTAATAATACACAAACAACTACTATAGGTGTTTTAAAAGAAATTGAAGGTGGTCATGGTAATCGATCATTTGATAACAGCTACCAAGAGAATTCTATCAGAAACATAGGTACGTAATATGTGATACATAAGAACTACTTTTAATTATGCATACTTATATTACATAGATGATACACAAAATTCAACAACAATCAGTACAAATCCAACTGCCTATATTAACATGGAAAAATGTACAACACAAACATCACGATCATCTAATTTATCATCACCTATTGATCCACCATTAATTATACAAATTGCAACACCAGAGAAGCCGGAAGAAGAATTTTTATCTGAACCAATTACAAGTGAACATACCAAACGCACGTTGAACAATGTCGAGTCAAACTCGTCAAAATCGAATCATTTATGTACAAACAATAAGAAAAAATCTAGTTCTATATCACGAAAACGTTCAGCCAGCCCAGAAAAGCCAATAGCACAACGATTAAAACGATCACGAAATAAGACAAAGACAATATGAATACTTTGTATTTTTAGTGATTATTTACGACATCTGCAAGATTTTTCTGACTGATAACATATATATATATAGCAGGTTTTGCTGCATTCAATTAGAAACTGTTTTAATAAAACATTTTCTAATACTTTTATTGATGCATATAACTATTTTTTAAAATTAAAATCACTGTTTCTTTTTTTTCTGCTTTAATAAAAAAGCTACATATTGCAGTATTTTACCATAAAAAGAATTTAGATAGTTTAACGAAAACAAACCCAATTATACAGAATCGTACTAAAGCCTTTCATAGAATTATTACGATCTCGTCGTATAAAAGCTCTCTTTCTAACTATTAAAAATATGTCTAGCACGTAGAAGTCAAAGAAATTCAAAATCACCACAGTCATAACAATAATTATAACGTTAATACTTGTTTAAACTTCGAGTTAATCACATTATTCCATTAGTTCCGAGTTCAAGAAATAGACGATCTCTAACACTAGTAATCAGACTCAGCTCATCAAATTGTCAAGTTCATCTATCAGTCTTCAGAATTTGATCTCGTCAAATCTTAAAAATAAATAATATTCAGTATATGACAACAACAATCTAAATAAACGATCAGTTTATTTCCATTTGCGTTTTGCGCCAAACGTTTTTTCTTTAGCATTGTTCAACTCAACAACATGCGGCATAACCTTATATTCAAAATGTATATTTTCATTTTTTCCGTTGGAGATATTTAGTTGAAATATTCATGTCAAATCAAATCAACGAGAAAAAAGTTCTTTTTCATTCAATTCATTGAAGCGAATATTATGTAAGTTACTCGTATCATTACAATACTCACTCTTATTTTTATGTTGCAGATTACTGAATAAAAATATTTTCCCTTACAATTCACACTACAAATGGTTTATCTAGCTTAAGCGGTTCGTCAGAACACAATATAAGGTAGTTTTATCAAAAAGATTCGCCTGTTTATTTTTCTATTGTAGATTATTAAATGAAGAAACATTTACCATTAAATCTAGCACTACAGATATTTCTTTTCGTTCAATTGCTTCAGCCAAATAAAATATAAGATGATTCTGTACTTGAAATTATTATTTCTATTTTTCTCTTTTAGATTATTTAATGAAAATATATAGCGCAATTGAGCCACACATTATATATGACTTTTTCTGTTCAAGTGGTGCAAGTCAACAAAATATCGGCTATTTTAATCATTACAATTATTGCTTCTATTTCTCTGTTCCAGATTAAAAAGTGTAAATATTTTTTCGATGAAATTTAACATTAGAAAGGTTTTTCTTTGTTCAAATGATTTGATTCAACATAAATAAGATAGTTTTATCTTTAGAATTAATCATTTTTATCTTTATGTTGTAGACTTAAATGAAAATAATATTTTTCCTTAAATTTAACACTACATGCAGTTTCTTTCGTTCAAATGGCCCAATTGAAGATAATTTACAGTAAATTTATCATTACAATAATCGTTTTTATTTTTTTATTCTAGATTAGTAAATGGAAAAATATTTTTTCAGGTAAATTCAACATTAGAAATGCTTCTTTTCCTTGAAGTGGTGCTGATAAACATAATGTAAGATAATTCTTTCATTACAATGATCATTTTTCTATTTCTTTCGTAGATTACCAAATGAAAATATGCATTTATCATGAAATTTAAGATTAGAAATGCTTTTTCTCGTTCAAGTGGATCGACTGAATAAAATATATAGTATTTTTCTCATTATAATTTCATTATAATAATCGTTTTTATTTTTATGTTATAGATTATCGAAAGAAAAAATATGCTTTCACTAAAACTCAACACTACAAACGGTTGTTTTGTTCAAATTGCTCAGCTGAACATAAAGTAAGGTATTTTCGTCTTCAAAATTATTATTTCCGTCTTCAGCTTCTAGATCATGAATGAGAAATATATGTCTTCAACTATATTTAATAATGCAAATATTTTTTTTTGTTCAAGTTGATCGAGCATAGATAATATTAAGTAGTTTTTAAATTACAATAATGGTTTATGTTTTTCTTTTCTAGATTGTCAAAAGAAAATATTTTTTCAATTATACTTAATATATCAGATCGTTATTTTTGTTGAAGTAGTAATGGCAAACATAGGATAAAGTAGTTTTTTTTCATTACAATAAAGGTTTTAATTTTTTTTCTAGATTTTCAAATGGAAAAATATATTTGTGCTTTAATCTAACATTACGAATGGTAGTTTTCCTTCAAATTGCTCAACTGAAGATAAAATAAAGTAGTTTTGCACGAAAAGTTATTATTTCTCGTTTTCTCTTCTAGATTATCAATGATAAATATGCTTTGAATTACATTTAGCATCGCAGATGTCTCTTTTCATTCATGTGGTATCCTCAAGAAAATATATGGTACTTTTATCTTCACAATGATCGATTTTATTTTTTCTGTTCTAGATTAGTATATCAAAATATATTCTTTTGTGGAATTTTTCACTACCAATTGTTATTTTTTTTCGTTCAAGTGGTGCAAGCGAACAAAACATAAGATAGTTTTATTATTATCATTATTATTTTTATTTTTGTTTTATAGATTATTAAACGAAAAAAACACTTTTCAGTGAAACAACATTACAATTGTTTTGTTTCATTCAAGTGGCTGCAGTGAACGTTTTATCGGGTAGTTTTGTTCTTAAAACTATTATTTTTATTTTTCTATTTTTCTCTTATAGATTAATAGGGACAAATATATATTTCAGTTGAATTTAGCATGACAAGTGGTTTCTTTTCGTTCAAGTGGTGCAGCTGAAGAAAATATGACGCACTTTTATTTTTGGAATTATCGATTTTACTTTTCTATTCTGGATTAGTAAATTAAAATATATATTTTCAATCCCATTTTACATGTCAAATTGTTCTTTTCGTTCGAGCGGATAGATTGAACGTGATATAAGGTAGTTTTTTTTGGTACTATCATCGTTTTTCTTTTTCTTTTGTAGATTATGAAAAGAAAATATATATATTCCGTCTAATGTAAAACATTAAATGATATTTTTGTTTCAACATGTTCGACTGAACATAGGGTAACGTAGCTTTGCTCGCAAAATTATTATTTCTATTGTTCTATTCTAGATCGTCAATGGAAAAGATAAGTTTCAATTATATTTTAGATTACGTTTTTTTCTCGCTCAGGTGGTACAAGTGAGCATGATAAGCAGTTATTTTTATTGATTTCATTATTGTTTCTTTTTTCTGTTGTAGATTATTCTAATGAAATGTTCATATCAATGTGGATGCGATAGTGAATATTCTTTATGGCTTTGGATAATCGGAGTTGACAAGGTGGTTACGGTATGGTTTTGATGGTACCTGAGCGGTGCGGTCGATGTGTTGCAATCATCGGTATTTGCGAATGTGCGTGGAATTAATGTAGTAAGTTTTTTGGGCCAGACATACTCAGTTAGAGACTGAGTCTCTTAAATTTTCTGTCGAATGCCAATCCCTTGAGCCTGCAGGAGTGGGCTGTACAGACCTCGCTTCGTTTGCACCCGACAGTGCTTCAGAGGCTCGAGTTGAATCGGAATCCATATATGTGGTGGTTCTAAAGGATTTGCGATGAGACTCGTGTAACGGTGGTCTCATAACTTGATAAAGTAACTGCTACGAAATAGGTTGTACGAAACCTCATCTACTAAACCCTTTTTTGGGGGTTTATTGCAATTGGTTCCGTACTGAACCAGTTTTGTACGAAACTTAAAAAGGTTTAGAATTCGTTTCAAAATTCGAAACCTTTTTAAGTTCGGTACGGTACCTTTTTTTTTTCAGTGAGGTTCCAATTGTTTTTCAAAATCTTTAGTGCACATAGGTGTAGTATAGAGATTGATGGCATTTCCCTTTAAAAAGTAGTCACATGTGATAATCCATATTTTCTCCTGCAACCAGAATGAAGTTCGAAATCGATCGATCATTAAAGTAAGATCTTCTGAATCACTTTCTTTTCGCAAAGCGTAAGAAAAGAAAAACTCAAAAGTTTTAAGACTTGGCAAAGTATTCTGAATTAAATATTCCCAATCTGAACCATTTGTAATTGAATCCAAATTCGATCTGTAGGAAATTAGTTTGAGTTTGACTAGCGATGGTGTTAACGAGAGAATTGATTCAAATTCGGTGATTGATAAAGAATTATTAAAAATCATCAATGACATCAATTTTGAGTAGCATGCAGAAGCAGAAGGTAATGAGTTCGACTGATTCGATTTATCGGTAATAAATTCTGTTGTAATGAATGTTCGTAGATATGGCAAACGCTGGAGAATAAGATTGTATTCCTTATACGAGCATGATTTTATAGTGAGAAATGTTATCGTACATAGATTTGGCCAAGATATTGTCGTAATATTGTGATATGATTCAGCTAAACACATTTTACGAAATTTTGGTTGAGTCATAACCTTTAAAATGAAAGGTAATTCTTTGTCAGGACAATTAGATGTTGAATGAATATTTAGTGAAACCAAGTTAGAAATGTTTAGATGTTGCAAAACTTGAGAATCATTCGCTTGATTACTCAGACCTAGTGTAATTGATTGAATTCGAGTTAATCGGCTTGTATCAAAGAATGAAAGGAAGATTTTAATTTTTTCCGATTTATAACACATATTAAGAAGGACTAGTGAAGTAATTTTTTCTGGTTGTATAAAACGAGAAATGATTTTCAAACGAGATTGCGAGATGGAATCAAAATTTAATTCGTATTGATCATAAAGATTGACAATTTGATAGAAACGTCTGCACACTTCCCGAACGGAAAAAATGATGGAGCATGCGTCAAGATTGTTCAATATGCGATGAATCAATTCGACGGGTAATGCCAGTAAAGACGCGTCGGTCATTATATAGTTCGTTCTGGAAATAAATAATGAAATAAATTGTCGATAGTTCTAATGAGTAGGGTGTGGAATGTATATCTGACTGTAAGTATTGTAAATGCAGAACAAGACAGCCTCAGTCACACCCCAACCATTCTTCTTTTCTTCTTATATGGCAAAGCTGTATCGCGCTTATTTGCTGTCGGCAGCGCAATACTGATGAATAAATGACCTTGGAATCTTTATTTAGCGACTTACTTTATGATTTATTTCATGCTCTGTATTATCGAAATGCTAAGTTCAATTCTCAATTATATATAGATATATCTAAACGTATTGTGCCGATAGTAAAATGTACAATGATGACCAGCTAAATTTTCAGCATACGATTCATTTAATTTAGAATCTTCTGATGGATGTAAGTGCAATTATTGCTACTATCTTCTGTTCAGCTCCTATCGATACTCAAATGTTTGTATGCACAAATTTATTTGACTTACAATTGAGTATATGTGCAAGTACCGTTGAAAATGTCTATAACTTCACAGCTGCAAATATCCCCACCAGTTATCGTGCGCTTATTCATGTGCACTTAAGAATATAAATTCTAAAGTCATATAAAGAAAAATGTGTCTTTTTCTGTATGATGTTGCTACTTTTTTAATGTTTTATTTGAGAATTTTATCTTGAGACTGAAAGTCGAAAGGGGAGCATAATATGGAAAGGATGAAAAAATCAATAAAAAGGAGCCAGTAACACACTAAAGGGTGGATGTGGGTGTGAGTCTACTCTTGAGCGATGCCCACATCCAGGATGATATAGATGCTATTCTATTACATATTATACTATTTTTATCAGCAAGTTAAAGAATTGTAAATATGTAGTTCATAAATTTCGTGATACAGACATACCCTATGTACACATCAATGGTCAACTCGATGTTTTGTCCGTTCAAGCAAAAAAGTCAAATAGTGTATATGTGACTCATGAGAATATTATTGAGATTTATAAATGGACATGTATGGAAAATGATGATAAGATTTATCACAGCTATCAATTATAGATTTCTATTGATAGAATATCTTCATCAATAACTTCCATCTAAGGGACATAATCTAGAAATATATTTATTTTCTTTTACACATTTGATTTAGAGATATAAACCAGAAAAAATTCTCTTCTTTAAAATGATATATCGTGTCTAAAGTTTAGACTCTAAACTTTCCTCGTATAGAATTAGAATACTAAGGAAATTTTTATAAAGTTTCATCACCAAACAGAGTTTTTTTAGATTTTGTAGGCAACTGAGTTGAACGCTATGGATAGCCTGATGTATTTAAAAGGTTTTGAACAATAGTGAAGTTATCTATCGAATAAGTAGAAAAGCTTGTTAGCGCAGCCTCTTTGGGGCTAAAATGTGGAACTCACATATATCCTTTAGGCTTACTAAAGTAATTCAAAATAGTTCATCAGAAAAATCTATCTTGATTTCTAAAACCTATAATTAGGTCATTGCCTATTTGCTTATGTCTGTAATGGAGTATTAATTGTTAGCTCATATATTTCACAATGCCAGATACTAATT
>CAJNYU010002233.1:0-96428 GCA_905331475.1 Rotaria socialis
CAGAAAATCAAAGTGTACAATGTACACTTTGCTAAAACAATTTACATTGTGACTTCTGAAACTGAAAGTGAATCTGAGCCATGACAGCTGTGTATAGTATTACATTCAAAATTATGTTTAAGTCATGGTAAATGGTGACCTCTTTCGGTCAATTCTACGATTTCTGCCTATAGTTTTCATTCGTTTTCGTGTTCGATTCGATATGTGTTTTCTTTACATAAAGAGTAACTTTAGTTCTAGTTCTTGTTCAAGTCTTTTTATTATATTCGTATCTTATTTACACCCAGGACGAGCTTTACGACGTCCGTATACGGTGAAATACGGGCCGTATACGGCCCATATTCTGCCGTATACGATGGTAAATCGCCGTATTTGGCCGTATTACATGGCTCCGTATTNCGTAAAGCGCCGTATTTCGCCGTATACGGCACGGAGATTTACGATCGTAATACGGAGCCATGTAATACGGCCAAATACGGCGATTTACCGTCGTATACGACCGTGTATGTTCGACCTGGGCAGGTATTTTTTAATTCTGTTTTAGATTTATCATTAATGAATAAAAATCAGCTAAAATTAAACGACATTTGGAAAAAGCAGGGAGCTAATGAGAATAAATTATCATCGTCAATTTCTGTATCATCATCACATGTTGAATTAAATAATGCTGCTGGTGAAATTAGTATTGTTAATAAAAAGTTATGTGATTCATCTTTTAGTGATGAAATTAATGTTATTAATCAAAATTTATCTATAAATGATTCTGGTAATGAAATTGAAGAAATATGTTCAATCCCATCTATATCATCACGTATTCAAGCTGAAGATTTTGCTGATGAAATAAGTATTGTTGATCAAAATCCATGTGTTACACGTCTTCTTAATGTTGTTAGTGGAAGTTCATTGAATTTATGTATGTGTATGTCTGCAAGTGAAATTGAAGTGTCGTATTCAATTCCATCTATATCAACACGTGTTCAAGCAGAAGATTTTGTTGGTAAAATAAATGTTGTTGATCAAAATGTATCTATTAAAGGTGATGTCAATATTTTTCATCAAAATGTTTTCTAATTCATCTATTACCGGTGATATCAATGTTGTTAATCAAAATGAAAGTAATTCATCTATTAGTTGTGACGTCAATCTTATTAATGAAAGTTTATTTAATTCATCGATATCTGTGTCCGCGGATGAAATTCAATTATCGTCAGTTCCATCTACATCTAAATCATTATCACATCTTCACGGGGGGGATCTTGCTGGTGAAGTGAATGTTGTTCATAAAAAAGTATGTAGCGAACCATGAATTTATTTATCTGATCATGCTCATAATGTATAGGACAACAATAAAACTCATAAAAATAAAGATTCAACACCTACTCGATCCAAACATCGAACTCAATATTTATCTGAATGGGAAAAACGACCTGAATCTCATTATAGAACTCATATTTTCGATGAACTTGGCCAACTCCATGAAAGATCTATTTGCTGGTTGTACATGAAAGAAAAATCGATGAGATGCCGTCTTTGCGAAAAGTATGGCAAGGCGCGTAACACCAATGGTGAGTTTAAATACAATAAAAGGATTTTTCACACAAGTTAGTTTATTACTATAATGAGGTTGGAGTTTTTTTTTCATATAATGAGTACAACGTTTTTTCTTTCAAATATAAAAGTGATTACTATCAATAGGTAAGGAAAATGTCTGGTTCACAACTGGAATGACCACGTTTTCTTTCGACAAAATAAAACATCATAAAGAGAAGAGTGAAGTTCACAAACAATCAGAACAAATGGAATTAAACACATCTTCTCATGTCCAACCTAATTGGATGGCTACACAACAACAACAACTGAATAAACATGAACAATCTATACAAAATTTAATGATAGCCTGTATATATCTTTGTCAACAAGACAATTCTATTAATATGCTTGAGCCGTTATGTGTTCTACTTGAAAAGTTGGGGGTAGAATTGTTACCAGCTGAAACATCATGTGTTTCTTATAGAAACAATAAGGCTGCATTTTGCTTTATTCAGCACATCGCTAGTTGCTTACATGAAGAGTTAGTTGAAAAAATAAAAGCAAGTCCAGTTGCTGGTATGCTAATGTTAAAACATTGATATTATTAAAATCATTTTTTTTTGTAGCGTGGATGTTAGATGAAAGTACTTCACGATGTACTGAAAAAACATGTATCATATACGTGAGATACATCGAAAATAACGAAGCTAAAACATCGTATTATGGTCTTTTGGATTTACAAGGTGATGGAACTGCTAAAAGTATCGTAAATACGTTGTTAATTTTATGGCGAAAGGATAACATAAACGGAAAAAACTCGTGTTGGTTGTCAACGGACAACGCTTCAACGTTTATTGGTGAATATAATGTCTTTTATCAAATAATCATCGGAAACATTATTGGAACTATGTTTAGGTGTAAATGAGGGCGTTATTGCTAAACTACGCAATCATCTAGGTACTGATTGTTTGGAATCTAACACTTGTGCGGCGCATTCTTTTGCACTTGTTGGTTCGCAAGCATCATATAAACCGAAAAGTCAAAGTAATTATTATTTTTTGCATTAAAAGTTATTTTATTTTGTTGTCTACTTGACATAGGCAATGAACAACCTGTTCTAGCTGATTCTGTCGTTAAACTTGAAAAAATAATTAGTAAAATTTATACTTATTTTAACAAGAGTGCCAACCGGCAGTTCAAGTTCAAATCTTGGCAGAATTTCATGGAAATTGCCGAGCTCAAGGTCAAAAGAATTTTTGAAATTCGATGGTCTTCAATACGTGATTGTATTAAACCGATAATTGCTAATATTCAACCAGGTTTTCACATGACAGATAGTTTTGAAGACAATGTTTTAAAAAATGAGTTTTATTTAGGATCACAAGCACTAATTGGATATTTAGAAGAAGCTATGCGAGATTTTAAAATATCTGTTGGTGAACGTGAACATTCAAAACAATTATTAAATTTAATATTAGATGACGAATTTCTCTTGCTAATACACATGCATTACGATCTACATGAATCTGTGCTTGGTGAGTTCGTTCAAATTGTATTTATACTATATGCGAATCAGTTTTGTTTTTTAAATCAGGACCAATTACAAAAATGATGCAAAATGATCACCTTTCGTATTTCAATCTAATGGAGATGTTGAAAGAAAAAAAAGCAATATTATGTGGTTGGACATTTGAATCGGCATCAGATACAGGTCCTGTGTTATGTGACTATCTTGAATCATCAAAAAATGGATTGTTTGGTGCATTTAAGATAACTCTCGGTGATCGTAAAAAAATTTTGTACAATTGTCGTGAACATATTAATCGATTACTTCAAGAATTAGCTCGACGATTTCCACGATCCGTTCTTCAAGAAAGTTTTTCAGTGCTCTTTGATCCAGATTATTTGGTTCAACATAAAGAACAGATTAGTTCAAATGAATATGGTCGGTCTGCACTTAATGTTCTACGCAAAAAGTATAAAAACTTTACAGATTTTGACTTTAATTCTGTTCGAAACGAATGGGAATCTTTTAAAGCTTCACTATATGATTATGTAAATAGTCTTTCAACTGATTATCCAGTTAAAGACTTCTGGAAAAGCTTTATTTTACAAAAACAGTCGATAAATAACGTTTTTTGCCGTGAGTTTAAAAACATTTTGCTTTTGCTCAACGTGTATTTAATTTCGCCGACAAATTCGACGGAATGTGAACGAGGAGTATGTTGATTTTTTTTGACAACTGTTTTTCGTATTCTCTTAATCTATATTTTTCGTATTCTGCTGTAAATCGTATACAAACTGTTGGACGATCTCGCTTGATCGTTTCAACATTAGACGTGTTAATGACGGTTCGAATGTTGCTTCAAGATGATTTACGAAGGTACGAGAAAGAAGTTGGTGTAGCTTCATACGAACATAACATTTTGAATATTTTTCTTTAGTGTTAGATGTCAACAAATAGCCAATAAAGCGTTTGAATCATGGAATGATCCAATGCACAATCGTCGTCTGAATCAAATACAAATTTTAATCGATTTACCAGATGATTATGAACCAGCAAAACAAGTTCGATCAGTTGTTAAGAGAAATTTGTCTTTATTTTGTCTGGAAATGTCACACAAGAAAACAAAAACCACAAAAGCAAAAGCAATAAAATGTAAGTCATAGTTTTATATTTGTTTAGATGATGCTGAATTTGTTTTTACAGGTGCTAATGGCTGTAAAACTGAAGTATCAGGAACTGATTCAACTCAAAACAATGCTATTCAATGTTGTCATCAAAGTGAACAATTCGAATGGATTCAACACAATGACAACTGTTCTCGTTGGCTCTGCAATGGCTGCAGAATTACGTTAAGTATTGATATTAATTCTTTATGGTTTTGTTGCGATCACGAAGACATGCGTGATGATATTGATGACGATGAAGCTGAAGAAAACGAACTGTCCTGATTATATTATATTGGAAACGATTGTAAATATTGTTTATTTTTATGTGTATTGTGTGAACTTGTATTTGTTTATTCTTTGATTTTTTGGCTAAACTTGTCATATGAAGTTGAACATTTATATTTATGAAGAGTTTGTTCAATAGTAATCAATATCTATGTGTTATTAAAGAAAAAAATGAACATTATACTTTATCTTTTAGATTTTGAAAATTGGGCTTTTGTACACTTTGATACACTTTGCTGAAAAAAGCAAAGTGTAATGTACACTTTGCTCATAAAAAGTAGAGTGTACAGCACATTTTGTTTTAGATTTCCATTGGAAACACTGATCGAAACAGCTCGTAATCCATTATAAACTTACTTGGACCTCATAATTTCAAAAATCTGGCAACGCCATCGTGTTCCCCGACCCCGATTACCTTCGGTCAACCCTTATAAAAAACTATTTTTTTCCTAAAAAAGTCTCTCTCTCCCTAAAAAAAGAAAAAAGCAAAATTTCAAAAAACTCACAACGCCATTGTATTCCCCGACCCCGATTACCATCGGTGATACCTCTCTCTACAGATATTGTTTGAGGTTAGTGAAGTTTATGCATCTGCTTTCCTATTGGACGAACGAACTTACGAACTTACGAACTTACGAACGAACACATTTAACTCGTTTTTCGTAATAACCTCCTTTCAGTAGAGGGAATATCTTAATATCAAAACTAATTCATTTAAAAAAAATCTATTTCTTTTAAAAAAGAATGACCACTAAATAACATCTATACGTCATTATTTATATCTATCACTTTATATAATATGAACATGGCATATATATTATACAACTCTTTTTACACTTAAAATATTCTATAAATCATTTATATATATATATATATATATATAGTTGTATTTCTTTGAGTCGATCATATCACTATCGAATACTTCTATATCACTAAATATCATTGCATCAGAGCTTAAGTATACGACACAAAAATGAAACGTCATTTATTATGCTGCTTTATTCCAGTCAATCAAAATTCATTCAAAACATGATATTATGTGAACATAACACTATCATGGATAAGTTTCTAACTTTCTACAATACATATAAATATAATGTTTAATTCAATTCCATTTGTATACGAGAGAAATTACCTAATATTAATTTTTCTGAAAATAAAAAATATTATTCATATCTAACAAAGCATTTTTAATACATTTTTATACTAACATTAAAAAATATTATCAGATTTTTTTCTGTTTGCGTCTTACATTCTTACATTTCTTTCCATCAAGAAAAAAGAATAAATTATTTGATATCAAAACACAATGATTGATTTACCTCAATTTGTTTTAATCAGTTAATGCTAAGAAAAAATGCAGTAAATCGAATATGAAAATTCAATCCTGATAAAACTTTTATACTAAATACAAATAATGGCATTTAATATTTTTGTCACTAAAATTACCAAATTTTATTTTCAAAAATCAAAAAAAAAATATGATATTATTGTGTTCTAGCACTCAATTATTGAGGTAGAAAGAGCACGGGGTGGTCGGGATGAGGGAGAGCAATACAGGAAAAGGAATAGTTGAAAAATACTATCGTTTGTAGAAATTACATCTAAGCAAAGCGCGCCTTCTAAAGATTGTTTACGGCAGTAAATCAACGCAACGGATAAGGATTTCGTATTAAAAACAAAGCTACTGTACTAAGCCGTGATCTCGCCCGGCAAAACCGCGGTGCAGAATTATGGAAAAGAATAATGTAGATAATCTAGGTTCGAATTGTGATGGTAAACAACATAGAGAGGTCGAGGTTTATGAGAGAGATCTTGTGGCATAAAAAAAACTGAGAAAAGTCGCGGTTTTTAATTCTGCAATTCATTTCTACTATACCGAAGCTTTTTCAAACCGCGATTAACTACGGTCCAAACACCACGATTTTGTATGAGCACACCCCGCGGTTAGTTATATTCACGGTGTGTCGAACCGCGGTTCACCAAGAGACAACCGCCATCATTACGCAAAAAACGCGGTTGACCGAGGTTTCGATTCAAAAATGTTCTCGTGCAAAGTCTAGAAAGCATTTCATTATATATCGTTCTGAGAAATGTAAAATTATTTTTCGATTACATGTCCTAGTAGAATTTAATCGATAATTAACTTTATCATGGTATGACACAAATATCTTGTTATCGTTTATCATCAAAACCCTTTTGAAATATAAGCAAACATAAAAAATGCTTGATTCGAGGTATTTACTTCAATTTTATTGAAATCGAATAATAGTGCTTTTTTGCAAATGCTTTGATCAATCCTAAATTACATTTGAATACTCTATTAGTTATTCAAGCAGCATCATATTAAATTGATACGGCATCAAACGGGCAGGGTGAAAGTGTTATTCTTGCAGGGTAAAAAAAAGTATTTAGTGAAATATTTGTTTTTTGAATTAGACATTCTTTGGATAGAATCGATAAACAATCATTTCATGTTCATGCCACCAGCAAAGATGTGAACGAAGCAGATCTTCTGCAAACTTTATTATTATAAGAAAAATTGAAACTTAATCAAATAGTATAGGACTACAGGACAAAATCTTCTAATGTATTCGTACAAAAACCAAACGTCCTTCGAACGCTTTCGTGAGGAAAAGAGTACTTCGGCCACTACTTTTCCATATCCATAAGTATTTCAGGAATATTCTTGTACGCATAAATGAAAAATGGGTGATTTTGACTGATATATTTTTTCAAGTTTTCGAGTGCTTTTCTATAAAACAAAATTGCTTTTGAGTTTTCTCCCATGTTCTTATACACCAAAGCGATGTTATTGAAGGAGGTAGTAAACAAAATATGATTAGAATCTAGAGTGTTGCGAAAGATTTCTAGAGCATTTTCATGGAACCAAAGTGCTTTTGAATAATCTCCCATTTTATTAGACACTGAACCGATGATGCTATACAAAGTGGCAAACACAGGATTGTTTGGAGGAACCAATATTTTGAATATTTCAAGCACTTTTTCGTAAAACTGAAAAGCTTTCAAGTACTCACCAGTGATATAGTATATTCCCGCAATCTTCTTATAAGAAACAGCCAAATCCAAATCAGCATGATTTGCAGAACGAACTCTTTCGAAAATTTCTGCCTCTTTCTCGTAATATGAAAGTGCTTTTGAGTATTCTCCCATGTTGTTATACACTTCACCGATGTTGTCGTAATACGTAGTGAGTGAAGGGTGATTTTGAGGAAGAGTTTCTTCGAAGATTTTTAGAGCTTTTTGATAAAACGAAAGAGCTTTCAAATATTCTCCCATATTAGTATATGCCGCACCAATGTTGTTATAAGAAATAGCCAACGAAGAGTGATTGGGAGGAAGAGTTTCCTGTTGAATTGCAAGTGCTCTCTCGTAAAAAGAAAGTGCTTTTGAGTCCTCGCCGATTCTAATATACACCGAACCGATGTTACCAAAGGAAACAGCCAACGAAGGATGACTTGGTGGAAGAATTTTTTCTCGAATTGCAAGTGCTTTTTCGTGAAAAACTTGTGCATTCGAGTACTCTCCCATTTTATTATACACCAAGCCGATGTTGTTGTAAAAAGTCGCCAACGACGGATGATTTGGAAGAAGAACGCTTTCAAAGGTTTCAACTGATTTTTGGTAAAAGGCAAGTGCTGTCGCATACTCTCCCATATCCTTATACACTGAACCAATGTTGCTGTAGGAAGTAGCGAGTAAACGACGATTCAGAGGAAGTGTTTCTTCCAGAATTTTAAATGCTTGTTTACAAAATGAAAGTGCTTCTGAATACTTTCCTATACTGCCAAGCACTGAACCGAGATTATGGAAAGAAGCAGCCAAATCAGGATGATTTGAACGAAGTGTTTCTTGTCGAATTTTAAGTGCTTTTTCGTAAAACGAAAGTGCTTTCGAATACTCTCCCATGTTTTCAAATGTGGAACCAATTTTGTCGAAGGAACTAGCCAATGACGGATGATTTGGAAGAAGAACTTTTTTAAAGATTTCAACTGCTTTTTGGTAGAAAACAAGTGCTTTCGCATAATCTCCCATGTCATTATACACCGAACCAATGTTACTGTAGGAAGTAGCGAGTGACTGATGATTCGGAGGAAGTGTTTTTTCCCGAATTTCAAGGGCATTTGTACAAAATGAAAGTGCGTTTGAATATTCTCCCATATTGCGATGCACTGAACCGATACTGTCGAAGGAACTAGCCAAATCAGGGTGATTCGGACGAAGCTTTTCTTGTCGAATTTCAAATGCTTTTTTATGAAATGAAAGTGCTTTCGAATACTCTCCCGTGCTTTGATATATCGAACCCATGTTATTATAGGAAGTAGCCAAACCTGGATGATTCTGTGGAAGCGTTTCTTGTTGAATTTCAAGTGCTTTTTCGCAAAGCGAGAGTGCTTTTGAGTACTCTCCCATTCTATTATATATCAAACCGATGTTGTTGTAGGAAGTGGCTGACAAAGGATGGTTTAAAGAAAAGGTTTTTTGTTGAATTTCAAGTGCTTTTTCGTAAAACGAACGTGCATCAGAGTAATGTCCCATATAATTATATATGGAACCAATATTGTTGTAAGCATTACTCAAGAAAGAATGGTTTGAAGGAAGCGTTTTTTCGAAGATTTCTACCGCTTTGTGGCAAAATGAAAGTGCGTTTGAGTACTCACCCATTTCACTATAAAGGAAACCGATGTTATTGTAGGAAATGCCCAAACTAGAAAGATTTTGAGGAGTAGTTTCTTCAAAGATTGCAAGTGCCTTTTTGTGAAGTTCTAGTGCTTTTGGGTATTCTCCCATGTTGGTATAGATTGAACCAATGTTGTCGAAGGAAATAGCCAGGTCTGGGTGATTCGAAGGAAGGATTTCTCGCCGAAGTTCACGTGCTTTTTCGTAAAACGAAAGTGCTTTCGGATACTCTCCCATGTTTCGATACGTCAAACCGATGTTATTATAGGAAGTAGCCAAATCTGGATTATTCTCAAGAAGTGTGCTTTCACGAATTTCACGTGCTTTTTCGTAAAACGAAAGTGCTTTCGAATATTCTCCCATGTTGTCATGCACTGAACCAAGACTGTCGTAGGAAATAGCCAACGAAGGATGATTTCGAGGAAGAAGTCTCTGTCGAATTTGGTGTGCTTTTTCATAAAATGACAGTGCTTGTCGATAGTCTCCCATCTTCATATATACTCCACCAGTATTGTTGTAGGAAGTAGCCAATGAAGAATCATTTGGAGAAAGAGTTTTCTCAAAAATTTCTAGTGCTTTTTCACAAAACGACAATGCTTTTGAGTACTGGCCCATACTCTTATACACCTTACCAATGTTGTTGTAGGACGTTGCTAAGTACAAATCATCCGAAGGAAGAGCTTTTTCGAATACTTTAAGCCCCTTTTCATAATATTCTATAGCTTCGTCATAATTGCCTTGCTGTGTTTTAATATATCCGTAATTGTTATAATAACCCGCTTTCTCAACCTCGTCAAATGTTTGCTCAATTAATGCATTGTAAAGTTCCGCTGCCTTGCCGAATTTACCTATTTTCACAAGTAACAGACATAATCGTTTCCAACCTGTTTCATCTGCAACTTCCTCGCGAATATATTCTGTAAGATTGCAAAGCTCTGGGTCATCATCAGTTGTAAGTGTAAGGTTCACTTCATAAAGGTTCTCACGCATTCTGTTGATGTCATCGATACGAAAGACGGCGTGCATGGAGAAGAGTGTTTCCTGTTCAGACTCTTTTTCAGAATACTCTTGAATGTCAGCGAATGGGACTGACTGGACAGAACGAGGTATTGTCATTTCAAAAAAAATGCCTACCATGTCAGGTAATTCTGAAGCAATCTCAGCAAAACCCATAGCAGTTATTGAATCTTTACTGGTGGATAAAAAGTTGTTGAATGATATCAGCCCATTCTTTGATTTATTCAATTTTTCAAAATCTGTTTTTGATAAACCTTGTCCTCGGTACAGTGGTAAAGGCGGTCTCGCCTGTCCTTGCTGCAATTCATTAAGTTTTTGATGGAGATCATGAATGAAAACCCCCATCTTAATAATTATGTCAGAGTTCAACTCACGAAGGCCCCGATTAAGATCATCGTAGATGAAGCCCTTTTTCACATACCAATTAATAGGACCCTCTGCAGAATAAGTACGTTCGAATTCATCAATACTTTTGTTTTTATCGCCATATTGGATCTCTTGTTCATGCCAAAATTTGATAAAATCCTTCAGAGATTTGTCATCATGTTCCATTTCAATAAGAATTTCCTTCAATATTTGAGTGTACATGAAGGATGGGGGTAATTGATTCAGATTAATTTTGGAAGTCTCCTCACTTTTCGGGAGAAAACTGATGGAAATGGAATCTTGATTAAATTGCTTCACAGCCAGTTGAAGTGCTTTGCGTATGGATTCAATTTCCGTATGCGCACATTTAATTTTGCTCCAATTCTTAGCCTCCTGTTCATGGTAGGATATGCTTTTACAATAGATGAAAATGCTACCAAGTTGAGGTAGATCGTGAATGAGGGACATTATCTGTGAGTCAATAGTACCCTTTATGACTAGAAAAGCCTTCATACCATTGAATTTGGTGACGAAGTTGATACATTCATCCCAGCTGGTGAAAATGTTGACATCGTGAACGATATTTCGAAATGGTGCCAGCGTATGTTGACAGATTTCCGTTGACTGATCGAAACTCTCATCTAACCAGATAAGTGAAACATTGTGTGTTATCCATTGCCTTAAATCAATGAAGTCAGGTGATGTTGCTATACTTGCACCGATGTCCATTGGTGAAACAATTTTCTTGAAATTTTGCTCGCTTATGATCAAGGTATTAATAAATAATTTAACATCAACTGTATATATTCTGTTAATCTAATAACTAGATACAATCGAAAATAAACCTAGATTTTCTTAATTATGCAATGAAAATAAAGTGTCGCACAAAAACCTAAATAGGCTTTCGAAATTTGCAATAAAATTTGAAACGCTGTTGAGGTTTCGTAGCATGCACGAAATTTTTTAATGTTTCGTGTGACGCATTCTCTAAGTGTGCAAATGTCGATTCATTCTGTTTAAAAATCTTATCTTCGTTAGATGTTATCTTTGTGCTTACTCATACTAGCGCTTTGTTGTGTTTATCATCCTGTTGAAGTTATACGACCAAGATGAGGGCGAGTCAAGCAACCGCTCCTATGATTTTATTCCTGCTAAAAGTCTCTTCAGAGGATTTTAATGCAGTATCTATTATTAATGATCTAAACAATGACGAAAGAGACCAGCACTGTTCTCTGAGAAATGAAGTAAATGCAGATTTATTCCTTTTCAGTATAAAAAATAAGAAAAAATGACTGACAATGCAAAGTCTCTCAAGAGACCCTGAGGGTGAGAACAGCTACCAAGACCGGTTTCGTCCTTGCTTTAGCAACTCTTCAGTTGCAAATAATCTATATGATGAGTCATTACATGTGTTGAGGAAGGTCATTATAATTGGATTGTTGTGCTTTTTCTCTTTCTTTTGTTTTTTATAAGAATTTTATTAATTATTTTCTGATTTGAATAATTAATTATTTAAGACGTTTCGGAGATATCTTCCTCCTTCTTCAGTTTTTATTTTATTTGGTGTTATGTTTTGTTTTTACTATTTACAATACGTATCTGGTATCTGGTTATTCTTTTTCTTTTTCTTTAATAGTGGACCGGAACGTCAAAACATATAAGTTTTATCGGCCAGTGTTACCATCTTGTCATTCCGTTCCACTATTAAAGAAAAAGAAAAAGAATAGCCAAATACGTATTGTAAATAGTAAAAACAAAACATAACACCAAATAAAATAAAAACTGAAGAAGGAGGAAGATATCTCCGAAACGCCTTAAATAATTAATTATTCAAATCGGAAAATAATTAATAAAATTTTTATAAAAAGAAACAAAAGGAAGCGAAAAAGCAAAAAAATTCAACTATGATGAGTCATCTATTTCTATCGACTACTATCGAAGATAGTTGATTGAAAAGTCTCGAAAGATGAATAAGAAAGACAAAGTGTTCCAACTGTGAGAATTCCATATTACAAAGGGTGTGGGTGTGGGTGGGTGTTTTTGTAGATGTTCCATTTACATCGATACTCACACTCACCCACACCCACACCGACACTCTAACTATATTCAGCTAAACAATTATAAAAAACAATATATAAAAATAAAATCTTGTTTTTCTAATCAGCTTTTAATAATTGTCCACAGTAATCTGCAACTGGATAATCATGATTAAATTGAAACGGTATACCATCATGACATAAACCATGTGAAACAGCTGATTTACCTGCCATAACTTCTAATAGCATACCAATTGTCATACGAGATGGAAAACTATGTGAACAAACACCTTTTGGACCATGACGTGACGAAAATTTATCACCAATGATAGGTGTACGCTGAAAAATAAATATTCTTTTTAATACAAAAAAAAGCTGTTAGTAGTCTGAGTCATGACTCGTTCATTTAAAAGAGCGAAAGTTGATTATTCAGCACCAAAATCAGTTTCAGAGAAAATCAATAGTTTTTTGTAAGAAGAAAATTTAAGTAATAATCTTACTTTCACACAGTAAATTTTAGCTGACATTGAACTGATGATCGGAATGTACCAAAATTGTTTATTTCAAAATTTTCTCACTAAAAATCCTTATAAAAAGAAAACTTTGTCTAGACAACGAGCTTTAAGGGAACAACTGTTGGAACACCATTCAAAAAGAAAATTGCATAATTTGAAGAAGTGACGTATTATTTTGTCATGTTTTGTTTTTCTTCTAACTACATATTTAAAACAAACTTTCAAATTTCATTTAGTAGAGCATGGGAAGGAAAATCGTTGCGGCTAAGCATAACTTTCTAAAATGAAATTTACCAGAGAAAAATGAGAACTACACATATTATCGATCTGAATGATGCAATTGTTAGAATAGAAAATTGTACTCAGAGAGGGTATGCGTGTGGGTGTAGAATTTGACTTCAGTCCACACCCACGCACACCCCATTCAGATACTCGATGTGTGCCAGGTTAAGCTATAATTTTCTAGCCAGGAACTGGAATTAAAATTACAAAATGAGTTTCATTAGGAGGGTCGAAAAGATTCACATATTTGATCAGTATTCATGTGATATGTTTTATAAGATAAAATGATCAAGAGACATTGTCGAATATGTCATTTTTCCAACATTATCTTTTTATTACATGATTAGTATTCAGAAATTCAGTTTGATCGTTTTCCTTTTGTTTTGGTCAAGAAATATTAAAACTAATGCTGAATTTCATGTGACAATAAACAGGACTTCGCTTTATAATATGTATCTTTTGCTCAAAATGTTTTCTTTATTATTCAGAAAACTACGGGTTGACGAAAAACAAAAATGTTTTTAATGAAAACGATGTACTACAAAAATTGCTTGAGATGACCTTGTCTTAAAACTTTTGGTGCTGAAAGTAATTTAATGTACAGACTTCTTTCATCAACTTAGTCTTCATATGAAATGTGCTGAATTGCGAAAAATTAAAAGTTTGTGGAGTTTCTACATCATATCAGAAATTATATGGATAAGTTAAGTTAAAGATAATTAACTGAAACTCAATCTTTATTGACTTTCTTCATTCAAGCTCGGCTTCTTTTGAAAACCTTATTTTCATCTATGGCTTAGCAAACAAAAGCGACTCAGGTTATACATAATTCTTGTAGGGTTTCTGCACATTTTAAATTTATATTAGCAATTCTCTTGTTTTTGTTCTAATAAAACTTTTTCCCCATTGTATAATTATTATGTGAATGTGCTCTCAGAAATATGACATAACAAACTTGAATTAATAAATATACTTCAGAAGGAAAAAACATTGTATAAATTCTTTGAACGATTAAATGGGAAAAATGAAATCGAGAAGTGATATTCGGGTACCATCGTTTCTCTTATAAGTATACAGATTAAATAAAAAATTAACTAAATGATATTTCATGAATAGTTTTTTAAATAATACTTAATGAAGTTTTGATAAAGCTGAACAGGGTGTGGGTGTCTGGGTATGGTTGAAGATGAAAAGAGCGGGAACCGGCAATTTAATCACGGGAAAAACCAGTACGGATAGATCAGCACGTAAAAGTTCAGCACAACGATTGATAAGCACAAGATCGATTCAGCACAGGAAGAATAAGCACTTTTATTCATCAGCACCAAAATTAAATACTAATAAATTTTAATCATAGGATTTTTTCAAATAATAAGAAAAATAAGAATAATTCGAAATTTAAAACGAAAAATTATTTCGACTTCAATTTGTAGTTGATGAACTCAACAACACATTCAACAAGATGAAATCAACTATTTTTATATTGAAAATGACTCCACTGTATTTATTTCTCTCTCTGTTGCTTTATTTTATTTATCCTGGGTGGAGAAAAGGGAATACATATATAAGAAAACCAGGGGAGATAGACTTAGATGAACATCGTCTCTGAAGTCTCACAAAAAAACATTTTGAATTATATTAACACTATTTTAGAGAAAAAAAAGGAGAAAAGTTGAAGAAAGAATTACAATTTCGATAGAGTAAAATGACTCCACTGTATTGAGTCGAAAGCTCTAGTAGAAATTCATTATTTATTTTATTATAAAAGAACTAGATAAATAACTACAAATTGAAGTCGAAATAATTTTTCGTTTTAAATTTCGAATTATTCTTATTTTTCTTATTATTTGAAAAAATCCTATGATTAAAATCTATTAGTATTTAATTTTGGTGCTGATGAATAAATGTGCTTATTCTTCCTGTGCTGAATTGATCTTGTGCTTATCAATCGTTGTGCTGAACTTTTACGTGCTGATTATTCCGTGCTGATCTATCCGTGCTGACTTTTCCTGTGCTTAACTTTCACCAATCCCTACGGACACATCATCGCTTAGTTGTTGTTCAATAAAATTCGTTCTATCAAATCTATAATAAAATTAAATCAACAATGACATTTAGTGAATGTGTTAAAAAATTAAATGATTATTTAACACGTGGAATTATAACTGCTGCTGGCAGTCGAACACGGATATACCTTCATCGAAAACATGTACGATCATGGCTTATTTATTCGATACGTTTTCGACAACGTGATAATAATAATAATAGTCAAATGGTTCCGGATCAATTCGAAGTAAGAATTATGTATAAAGCTAAAAGTATCGTCGAGATTTTGCGATGAAGGAGAAAATTTTTTCATATTCTTTAGTTTTTCCTAATGCATATATATGTTTTTAGCGTATTGTTTTTGTTCCTCGTCCTTATCATTGATCATCTCGGTACAAATCTTGAGCATATCTATGAACATTGTAAATGCGTCCTTCAACCAGTTGCTATCAATGATTGTATTGAATAATTTAGAAACTGTTCAAGTACCATTGAAAAAAACCATCGAAAAACAAATTAATCTCTATTCAAATGAACATGAAAAAGATCAAAATATTTAGTACGATAGGGATAATGATTTGGAACGGATTTTATTCAAAACAAATTATGACTATCAACAAACAACACTTTATTGTTTTCCGACGTACGATTGCTTAGCAAAATTCGGTGTTTCATTTCCATCATCGTTGATGAATCAACAGCGAGGCATTGATCGAATGCCTTTTCCTAGTTATTAATAAGCCTGTGATTTTTCTTTTTTTGGGTCACAAAAAAAACAAGAAAGGACAAGACGTTATCTATTGCTTCTATTTTATCTGTTTATATGTACGTTCTAGTACACTGAAGTCTTGATCTTTATTTCTACATTGTTATAGCACGTGTTGTGATAATAAAATAAATGAAAAATTAATCAAAACCACAATAGTTCATTATTCGAGGATTTTTAATAAAGGAGCAATCGGAACTATTATTACTGAGTTTTGGACCTTTTGTAAGGTATTCTTCACTCAGAATTCAGGGTTAAATACAAAATCAAAAGGTAGGTGTGAGTGTGTTTGATGATAACCAAGATTGCTGCATTAAAAGAGTTAAAGTTATGGAACTACGGGTGTGGATATGAGTATTGCTCTAACCAGGACCCACCATAGGTCCACAAGAAATTGAAGTTATCCTGGTCTAACTTTCCTTTATAAATATATGCGATATTTATCCCTTGGATCCCTTTTTAGATCTAAAGTGATCAAAAGGGGCTAAAAGAACTAAAGGGAGTAGAAGGACTGAAGGGGCTAATTGGAGTAATAGAGCTAAAAGGATCTAAAGGATAATGACGGTTTATATTTGTAAAGAAAAGTTAGACCAGAATAACTTTAATTTCTTATGGACTCCTCATCGAACCATAGATAAATGAAGGTCTAAAAATAGCATCAACACGTCGAAAAATGCCTTGCACTAGAAGTACTATCATGCTCTCAAACAGGAACACGAACATAATGCTCCTAGAGAATACATTATGAATTTTCATAAAGGTGGTGTTTTCAAGATCCAATTACCGTAACTAAGAGAATCTAGTGGTTCTCGAGTCATTAGTTCAGTAGGATACCGTAAAGTGCAGTATTTCTAGCTGTCTATCAGTGAATTCTCAAAAGTTCATCCCAGTTCTATTGAAACGGCACAATCAAGATCATTCAATTTGCTGAATTCATCATATATCTTGTCGGTCGAGAAGTTCTAAGAATATTATCGTGAACCGCTTGAAAAATATCAAACTCTCAAATTCTTATGGGTGTTTTTGTGAACACACTGAACGCTGATGTTACCGTCAATGACGACCTACAACCACCATTTTTCTGGAGAAGCTCGGCGGATTGAATTTAAATTATTTCTGAACATAAATGACATCGAGTTTCATTTATTATTCAACTTTGGTCCCAAAAAACTATCTCTAAAAAATCGCTGAATTTCGAAAAAGTTGCATAAACGGTTTTTTAGTCATTCTTTTGTCAACAGCAACTTATAACTAGAATATATTAGATGTTCATCACAACAAATGATGGCCTTTCGAAAGCCAGGAATTAAGCATAAGATATGTCTCGAGAAGTCGGTTCGATTTAATTGTAGCACATGGAAGTTTAAACTAGATACTGAGTATTACATAATCATGCAACAGGTGCTTTGAGAAATGTTTAATTTTCCGCAACTCCATATCAATATTGCTGAAACTTACACTTTTCACGATACATAACACACCCGTGTTTGCTGAACAAGTAATACAGATGTTTGATTATATGACATAAATTTTGTCAAATAACATTCAGCTAGTGAATTCCAACTCTCTGGTAAAAAAATACGATTAAGAAAAAAATTTTGAAAAATCTCTGAAGGGGGGTACAGTGAATTTGAAAATTTTCTTGTTCGTTTTGAATATATTTTTTCAATAAATAAGTAGATGACAGTGCGCTGATCTCTCACTAGATAGAAATTTATATCACGGAAGCTTTTCGTAAATGTCTAGAAGAATTCAAGTATACTATTCAGAGTGCATATAAAATTTTTCGGTATTTTTCAATAAGTTTCCACACAAACTTCTAGAAAAAGCTAGGGTATTTTTTTCCATAGCAACGTCGTACAGTGTGTCTACTTTAAATCCATATGAGATTGAATTCGTTAAGACTGTCACCTTGGGAGATGCAACCTAGTTATAATAAAGATTTTGATCAAAGTGCTGATCTTATTTAATTCATAGGATATATTTGAAACATTGATTTTTTTAACCGAATAAGTGCTTAGTAAGACCTTTTCCAATCAAGCTCTATGCTCCCCAATATGATCTGACTATCATATAACCGTAGGTATCAAAATCGAAAATTCTCTAATTTAATGCATGTGACACTAGTAATCCACTTTTCAAGATTACAAAGTTTTTAGCTCCTATTCTTCGGATAAGTATCTCTATTAGAGAGATAAGTAATTCATGATGTATTCTCTGGGATCATTATTTTCATGTTCCTGTTTCAGAGCATGATAGTGCTTCGGGTGCAAGGCATTTTTCGACGTGTTGGTAGTGTTTCTAGACCTTTATTTATCTATGGTTCGATACAGCTTGAAGAGCTCTGCAAGATGCAATAAAACAATTCATGGAGGATTCATAACTGGTTTTACCAAGTGAGAAAAGGTAACAAAAAATCGGTTTTTTCAGGAAACAAATTTTCATCATTTTTTATCTTTACACCGGTATAGCTTCGAACTTCAGGTACAAATATTTTTCATAATCGTAAGCACATTGTGGAGTGAATTAAGAGCTATCAAATGAAACTTGAATGAATACGATCGGTTCAACCGTTGTCATGATATTGAGAAAATACGAACAGCACTGAGGTGTTGAAAACAAGTCGGTGGCGCTTAAAAAATTTTCTGTGATGTTTCAAATAGAAAAAATTTGGATCTACATATAAAAATGAGCGCTCTTTCAACTTAGATAGGTTAAATCAAAATCAAATTTTTTTGCCGACTGACCACTATAAAAATGTTCGGTTTTCTCGTTGAACCTCTCTTAAGAGTTCTTTTATACATGGAAAATATTATTTTGCATCTTATCTGATACTTTGACGAGTATTTTTGTTTCGGCAAAAGCTAACCGCTTTCGTCATCATGCTTCTTGTATATGAGTGTGGGTAAAATGAAGACTCGCGGTCAGACTGGCACCCTCATAATTACCGAAACAGAATAAGTTGCAAACATTTTGCTGACAATCTTTTTGATTCGTTCTTTCCCACCAAAAACGTGGCCACATTGTCTGTTAACAAATCGAAAAACAAAACTATTTGGTGAATTTCTGTTTTGATTACGTTCTTTTGCGCTTTCTCATCAATTGTGCTGACGCTGTCTACTTCGACGAAGGACAGAACGGTCACTATTGATAGTTCGTCTTCATTGTATTGCTGTGAATTTCGATCCTACTCTTGGCATCCCTACTATCCAGCCAGATAAACGTTGAAAAAACGACGTTTTCACCCGTAAAAATGTGCACTTTTAACGCGTAAGAATGCCGTTACTATGGGCTTAATACTAAAAATACAGATTTTGAAGCAAAACGATTCAATTAAACGCTAATTATAATGATATCTAATGAGCGAAAGTACATTTTAATGACTGATATGAGTAGCGATGAACACTAGTAATCGCTCCGTACTAAAATTTGATCTAATTAGCGAACGTAGATTTTAATTTTAAATGTTTTTATGTCTGTGATGGGAAGGGGTAGGGAGCGGAGGTGTGCACGGGGCAAAATGTTCTGTTTTAGACCCGAGCCTATTAACGCCATAGAGTGAGTGCTAAAAATGTGAAATCGGTGCTAATCGATGAAGAAATCTCTGACCTACACGCTCGCATAATTGATTTGAGTACTGGATATTAATTCGAAAAACTACAGCTTCTACGGAGCCACGGGTCAGACCCTCATGGGACGTCTCACAAGAGGCTTGACCCGTGGCCCCGTAGAAGCTGTAATTTTTCGAATTAATATCCAGTACTCAAATCAATTATGCGGGCGTGTAGATCAGAGATTTCTTCATCGAGTAGCATCGATTTCACATTTTTAGCACTCACTCTATGGCGTTAATAGGCTCGGGTCTAAAGCAGAACATTTTGCCCCGTGCACACCTCTGGTAGGGAGCCGCAAAAACCTCGCTTTTAGACTTAAACTCACTATTTTCTTCGAAAATATGTGAATCCCACAAAATTGCGACAATTTACTCTTTCTCAGATCAGTTACTCAATGAACGTGTAGCTCTTATTGAACTTTTCTTTTTTTTGCTAAATTATTGTGATGTAAATGTAATCTTTAGAAAGATTGATAGTAAAATAAATTATTCACATTAAAAAAGAAAATATAAGCTAACTGCACTTTTCCGACTGTACCTGGAGAAAAAGAGAGTTATATACACATGATAGAACTAGATAGCTTTTTGGTCGTCCCACGGAGCTCTGGCATATACCTATTAAGTATTGAGAAATTGTTTGTTTTTGAAAAGGGTGTGGATAAGGGCTTTGTCCTTACCTGCGTTTGCACCTACACCCCGCCCTATTGTGTGCTTTTTCTAGTGATCATGAGTGTTATCGGTAGGTGACGCCCTCTATTAAATATAACTGGACGAGACGGACTACTTTATCGACGAATGGAGAAAAATATAAGATTGTCTAAAACGTAGTTCTAACTGTACATTGATACCGATCGAAATGGAGTGAACGCTTCTTTATTCGTACATATACTCAGATACTTTTCTTCGTTTGCAGATTGTTCATATAATTTTTTTTCGATATATATGGGAAAAAATCGTTGGAAAATTTACGACGATAATTTTGAAGAAAGCATGACTTTCCCACAAGGCATTCCATGGAATTTTCATGATCGAAGTCGCATTGGTGACGTGTATGTCGTCGTATTCAAAACTGATCAAATCAATCGAAAGACTGCTCACCATGCAATTTTAGTTGATGTGGCGGGATCATCATATGAAGAAAATATGGAGTGTTTTAATACACTTGACAGCGAACACGATAACTCAACAGGTTAAATTCCGTGTAGAAGATGATCCATGGTCGAAAGATTGCTTTTACGAAACCGTTCGCATTGGTCAACACACAACTACAAAATCGAATCCACAGTTTTGGGTCATTGATCTACATAACAAAGTAATAGGCAATTAATATGAATTAAATAATTGAATGATGACGATACGTTTCATCATAGGCTTATGCACTCTATTGTGGTTTTACTGATCAAATGACAAAGATTAAATTGTCGCCATCGATTAATTGCCAAACCTTCGCTCGAGCCTTACTAAATGAATTCGGTCTTGAATGGCCACATGAGTTGCCGTACGCAAGTGATGGATGCCCAGGTCGAACAGTACGGTCCGTATACGGCAGTTGACGGATACTTTACGACTATTTTACGGGCGAAAGTTTGCCGTAATATCTGGCGCAGTAATACGGACCGCATTATCATGAGAGTACGGAGCAAAAACAGCCGTAAACCATAAAAATTCAGTCCCGTTTACGGTGCCGTATTACTGCGCCAGGTATTACGGGCAAATACGGCCTATTTACTGCCGTAAATATACCATTTTGACATCATTTACCGTCGATAAACAGACCGTAAACGAGTCTGTTTTGATCAACCTTGATGTTTGCCCGTAATTATTGATATAGCAATTCAAGTAATATCCATAAAAGCATCAAAACAAAAGAAATGCGAAGAGGTTTTCCAAAAAAAAATCATAATCAGCAACAATCGTAATAAAAAATGCCATCAACAAAGAATTTGATCTGTGACTCATTGGGACTTTATTATTTTTATTTTTTCTTATTGTTGATGATGACGTTAATAAAAGTAAATCATATTGAGACTCATAATCATCTTTTCTTTGTTTACAGTGACTCGTATTCAAACTGGTAAGAGTGGTTGATAAATAAATAAATTCATTCTCATTAATGAGCAGACCTTCGAAATTTATCCAGTTAAGATAATTTGTATAATATATATTCTATTTCAATGTAAAAATCGTCATAAAAGACTTGACTTTATGACATAAGTTCCATTGAGAGAAGAAAATGGATATTACAGAATATGTTGATAACAGTTTTGAAGATTAAGGTTTTTCGTTTGATCCGATTTAAATATCTTTCTGGGTGTGAGTGTGTGGGTGCTTAGATTATCGAAATGACTGGAAAGGAACGAACACCCACACACAAATAAAATAGAATCGCTATTGTGAAAAATGTTCGATATAGGATATGCTATTTGTTTATTGGGATTATAGCTTGACGATATAAAGAAAGTAAAATTTATAAAAATCTATTCTCAGAAGCGGTTATGTATGGTCGGTGTTGGCTAAATATTCTTGATATTAGTTGACATATCAATAATTCAAGATATTTACTAGAATGTGATTTTGGTCGAAATTTTTCTCTACTTGAAACAGGTTCATGGAATTCTGTAGTAAAACCATGAAAACTCTTGATAAAAATCAACAAACAGCTGTTTCTTTATTAGTTCGAGCTGCTTGAATTCCGCGCTCGTTCTCTCTACAAATGTTAATTGATGATCTTCAAATGGGGCCAATTCAATCACCGAAGCTTTCAACTACTGTTGACATTTTTAGACAAAATCATAGGTTCACTTATTTCACAATAAAATTTAAAACCTTTAATTTTCTATTCATTTTCAAGATATCTTGACGGTATCGACGAGGATCGAATGTCTATTTATCCTGTGCGAATCTCCATGGCCATTTCACAGCTTTAACTGCATCCTTTGTCACAATGAAATCGATCCACTTATGTTACATTTCACACAAATCAATTGGTATACATTCGTGATACGATTTCTAATTGATTTTTCATTGTTAAATAAATCGGTTAGAAAAGAATTATTTTTCTTTGGCTTAAATTTAAAATAAAATTTATTTTTATTTCAAAAATAATCATTACATGAGCATTGTCCATTCGTATAGAAATGGTGAATACGATTTGCATCACTAACAATAATTTCACATTGACGAATGGCAGCTATTAATTTAGTTGCTCGATCTACGAAAGAAAAGAAAGAACAAAAAAGATAAGAAACATTCAAATAAATACTTACGACAATCACCACAAACACGAAGATTTTTCGTAACTTGAATTTTTGATGTATGGGGATTGACAACAAAATTCCATGCTATTGCAATTTTTTCACTATGTCCGCAAAGAACTGATACGATAGTTTCATCTGGATTTAATTGTCATGTAATCCAACTTGCATCAAATACATGACCATGGTCAATAAGCTCATTGGCTATTTTTTCAAGCTCCGCTTTGATTTCGTGCGATCGAGGATGAGATCGATCATGAGCTCGAAATTGCTAAAATAATCATATCATATAATTTATCTCAATTAATGTTACTCTATTTGTAAACTTACATAAACTTGTCTATTGGTGACAGTCCACGCAAGGCCAATTCTTTTCTTTGTATCTGATTGATATAATTGAGTTTTAATATCTGACGCTTTATCAATATGACCAGATGATCCATCAACATTAGCAAGAAGGACTGTAGCTGATGCTAATGAATGATTGGACTAAGAAAAAAGTTTCACCACACGATCATAAATTTGTTGTGACATGCGACTATTATTTGCATTTCGAGCACCTGGTAACAATACAACTGAAAATAAACAAGCGAGAGTAAATTGTAAAATATTTTAATAAAAAATTATTTCTGTGTCTAGTTTCTCTGCTATTTGTTGCTTTTAATTCTTAGAAATAAAACAACACATCTGATATTCACCTGACATGCAAATATAAAATGCATCTGATATGCTCGTCGCGACACAGCTTGAATCAGTAATTCGAGTCTATCGTTTGGCAAGTTTGTCATTTTTTTTCATAAAATTAAATAATTTCACTCTTTCGATTTAATTTGAGTTAATGACGTAGATGTTGGCAGGCTAGTATAGACCTGTCCTACCTTGGAGCAGCGTAGGGCATCAGGGCAGAACACAATGAGATCCACATGCTCTGGCAATGTCACACGAACGTTTTTGTTAAAAAAAAAATGATAGCGTCATTCCCTTTCAAAATTTGACCTGAACAACGGAAAAACAGAATTGTCGTTTTCAGATGTTTTTTAGCCGATCATGTTGCAGAATCTTCAGAATTTTACAAAATACGATAAAAATTAATTTCCATTTCTTTCTTCAAATGCTCGATCTATCATGTCTATTTCCGTTGTAATAACAAGGGTTGAATGCAAAATTTTTCAACAGTTGGATAAATGATAAATTATCGAAGGATAAATAGGAAGTCTAAGAAAATCGATAACATCCTATTCGAACGATAAATTGAAAAATAACTACAACAACATTACACTTTTATTTTGTCTTTATTGATGTTCTTTTATTATATGTATGTAGTTCATTCTTATTTTTTTTTGTGTAATTATGTATTTTCGAAGAGAAGTGATCGTATGTTTTAAGTTAAAGTTCTCTGATTCCTCTTGACCTTGTCTACCATTGCTTCGATTTGCAATCGAGAAGAAGCTTATTGAAGAGAATGAAAAATATGATGCTAACTGACCGTATTTTATATTGATTTAATGAAACTGAAGGACATAAATGAGTTCTAACTTTATTGCTGAGACAAATAAAATCAGTACTTAAACTTACATATAGCTACTGTGTACCATATTTCCTAATGTTATCTTTGTTAAATTTTGTTCATCGTTATATTTTATGAAAATTGCTACCTCATTCCTGTTTTAGAGGAATAATTAATTGAAGAAAAATCTATTTCAACATCAATCAAAGCAATGTTTACTCTCTCACTCTAAGTCATATTAAAATATTGAATTGAAGTCTTTTTAGTTTCTTTCAGGGCAAAGTATACTTGATAGACCAGTTTTCTCTCAGAACAAAGAAGATCAGGCTGAAAAAGTGCTCTACTGGCATCTCTCGTTAGCGATATTTATATACTTCACAACATGAACACTCAACTAAACATCAATACAGAAATAATTCAGACGAAAAGACGTACGGAAGTTTTATGTTCAGTTGACTCGGCTATACGTAGTCTCAAACAAAAAGCATAGCCTTCAAGAATACATTAGTTAATAGAAGATATATCTTCATCGTACATCGTGCAATGCTATGCCAAATGACGACAGAAAAATGCGAGACATGTCATTTTAATGTTCTATTTTCCTTTGATCGAATCGAATGATTCTTTGTTCAGGAAAAAAAAGTTTTTTCATCGTAGATTCGCTTTATTTATAAAATTTATTTTATTATACAAAACAGTCATTATAGATAAGAACGTTTCGATGGTTATTCTGAATAATATCGAGTCTAAAAATATAGAACTAAAATAAAATCGTCACCTATATTGGTATTTTTGCTTTCGAGATCATGCAGGATGAACGTTTCGATTAACGAAATAAATCATCTTTCATTTCAATTAGATATTAAATTTCAAATTAAGTGAGATTGAACTTCTCCGTATGCAGAAAGCAATTAACAAAATAGCGAAATGATCTATATTCATATTTGACTAGTGAACCTTTTTAGAAATTAAATACAAATAGGAAATATTTGATCGAAATCAAAAAACTCTTTGAAGATATTTAAAAGCGTACTCACGATACATTGGTAATGCCGGTATATGTAAACGTTCAAACTCCTCCATTAATTTTTGTGCTTCTTCGAAAAACAATGCACGACTGAGACAATCGATCTAATAAAAGAACTCATTCAACTGTAAAAGAAAGTACGCAATTTGTTTTACTATAGTGGTATATATTCTTTGCGTTTCGATTTCAATAGTTTTGAATATTGAAAGAGCTTCGTTGACAAGTCCGGAATGTGAACATGCGTTCAAAACACAAATATATGTGGCTTCATTAATCAATTCTTTGGGCATTTGATAATAAAGTTCAATCGATTGAAGGCCCATTCCATTTAAGCCATAAGAATTAACTGAAAAAAAGAGCAGTTCTTTTTTTCTAAAGGAAAATATTTGACACACACTCATTGCTGCGTATCCAATTTGATTCGGTTGAGGCATTTTTTCAAATATTTCTTTTGCTCGATTGACACATCCACTCTTTCCCTAAACTAGATTTTATAGAACGAAAAATATTAAAAAGAATTCCATTTGAATTAACCCACATATGGATGAAGGCATTATGCATTTGAGTATAACAATCGATTGAGAGAAATCGCCATCACCAATTTCTGATAAACATTTAATAATACAAGTCCAAATGATATGATCTATTTCAACGTTATTCATTTTTATTTGATTAAACAAGCTGAGTACTTTCAAACAATTATTTTCTTTGAGAAATCCATTTATCATAACTTTGTACATTGAAACTGTTTTGTTTTTAAATGTATTAAATAAATTTTCAGCATATGTTNCTATTTACGCTCCTGGTTACCGACAGTATTTAACAAGAAATCTAATTAGTACAGAAAACAAATAGTAGCACGCACGCTCATACAGATCATTATGGGGTCTTGATTAAGAAAATTGTCTCATGTTATCCACGATAATGCGTTTCCTTCATTAGATGTAGAGGCCAATTATTTTCTGAAAAAATATTTCACAAATCAATATTCCAGAATTTTTTATTGTTATTTTTCTTTCTTGTGAGGATAAATTATATTTATCATCCATTTTATTTTTATTTAAATAATCAAATATGATGTAACTGTTAACGCAACAAGTCATACAATCAATCGCGAGGTGTTGAGCTCTTTTTATACTGAAATACTTGGCACCAGATGGGAGAAAATTAAAATTCGTTTTGTGATTTAATATCTCAACTGAGTTTTGGAACAATTTTCTAAAACAGAAGACTATTATATTTTTTTTTCTTAATCCCTTTTCTATCTTCCTCTGCCTATGTGAACATGCGCGGGCATGAAAAACAAATACGAAAACAAAATGGTAGCTGAATGTTATGCTATCGGTAATTTTAAGACGACCGTTGGGAACAATAAAATCATTTTTCAGATGGTAATGGAATAGTTTTGAAAAAATTTCATAACATAAAAAATAAAAAAGGGTGTTAATGTGTGTATAGACGAAGAGAATAAGTGGAACCACACCACACCACACTCCATTCTTTTCTGTTACTCTTCGAAGAAATTTATATGAAATTTCAAAATTTTACTCGCACAGGATATTTACATTGTATTCCTTAAGGTGCAATCGAATATTTACCGAATACACGCGATGAACTTTTAAAACAATACAAAATTATTGGAAGACCATCCATAGAATTACAAGCATCCAATTCATCTGAGTATGTATTAATATAAAGTTCCCTGAGACCATTTCCAAAGCAACGAGAGAAAAAAACATTTTGAAATGATTACTAAAATATAGGAATTCTATATATTCGTATTTTATTTTTTATTCTTTGCTAGGTCAACAAAAGCAATATTAAGTTCAACTATAAGTATGGCAGCACATAGTTCTCTATTGTCGAATGACCGTTCGGGTACAACAAAAGCATTTATTCTTCATTATATATTTTCTCAATATCCTGAGTCATTACTCAATGAAATTGTGTATCGTCTAATGCACACAGATGCAGTTATAACATAAACGAAATCGAATGATATTCAACGCAAAATGACAAGTGAGGCATCGATATTTTTAGCTGATCGAACTTATCATATCAATCAACGCTACATTTATCGTTGGTATACATATATGCCAGCTATTTTTCGTCATGAAACATATTCGTGGATAAATGAAAATATTTTATCAAAGATAAATATTAATGATATTCGAGATGAAATGATAGTAACAATTGATATTGAACAACAAAATAATGTCGCTGTAGCTGCATCTTTTATTCACCCTCATGATGTCTCCAATTCACGCACAAAATCGTCATCAATGTTCTGAATGCTCAAGATCATTTATAAATCGAACAAGTCTTGTTCGTCATCGTCACCGGCAACATGAACAACATCATCAAGTGAAATCTGGTAAGACAACATTGCGTCCAGGTCCAACAACACAAAATCCACTTGGTCGTGGTCGTCATGCTACGGACACATCATCGCTTAGTTGTTGTTCAATAAAATTTGTTCTATCAAATCTATAATAAAACTAAATCAACAATGACATTTAGTGAATGTGTTAAAAAATTACATGATTATTTAACACGTAGAATTATAATTGCTGCTGGCAGTCTAACACGGATATACCTTCATCGAAAACATGTACGATCATGGCTTATTTATTCGATACGTTTTCGACAACGTGATAATAATAATAATAGTCAAATGGTTCCGGATCAATTCGAAGTAAGAATTATGTATAAAACGAAAAGTATCGTCGAGATTTTGAGATGACGGAGAAATTTTTTTCATATTCTTTAGTTTTTCCTAATGCATATATATTTTTTTAGCGTATTGCTTTTGTTCCTCGTCCTTATCATTGATCATCCCGGTACAAATCTTGAGCATATCTATGAATATTGTAAATGCGTCCTTCAACCAGTTGCTATCAATGATTGTATTGAATAATTTAGAAACTGTTCAAGTACCATTGAAAAAAACCATCGAAAAACAAACTAATCTCTATTCAGATGATGAACATGAAAAAGATCAAAATATTCAGTACGATAGGGATAATGATTCGGAACGGATTTTATTCAAAACAAATTATGATAATCAACAAACAACACTTTATTGTTTTCCAACGTACGATTGTTTAGCGAAATTCAGTGTTTCATTTCCATCATCGTTGATCAATCAACAACGAGGCACCGATCGAATGCCTTTTCCTAGTTATCAATAACCCTGTAATTTTTCTTTTGATTGGTCACACAAACAAGAAACGACGAGACGTTCTATTGCTTTTATTTCTAATTGGTATTACACGTGTTGTGATAATAAATCAATAATTATTATTTGATAGTTTTAAACAGTAGAATAAAGATTTTTTTTATCAAGAAATGATTCGAACTCTTATACTAAATTTTGGATCTTTTTTCAAACACTCATCACTTCAAATTCAGGACCAAATACGAGCTCACAAGAATAATGCTTGTGGGCTTTATGAAAAATCGCACCAATAAAGAAAATGCTTTAATATCTCAGCTATTAATACGCGTTTGAATTTCACACCGATCACCTAATTCAATATTTTGAGGATATTGAACTTGTAATGCACTGATCATCATATTAGAATTTTTATCCAATATTTTTCATCATTTTACTAAAAAAAACTCCAGAAATCTGTTTTAAATAGGAAAGAAACTCGACCGAAATCACATTCCCATAAATATTTTGAATCATTCATATGCCAACTAATGTCAAGATCATATAGTGAACTTCGATCATGCATGGTTGGATGAGGGTGGGTAATAGCCGCCCTGATTTTTTCCATTAATTTACATCTACACTCACACCCAAAGAAGATTCAGTCTGAATCAATGAAAATTACAGAATATTTTTGATGAACTAGGTTAATGACATCAGATTGTTTATCATAGGGCTTCCTCAAGCTCATTTTCTTTATATTTCTTGTTCTACAAAAAGACAGATAGCTAGCTTGACGACAATATGAATGATATTATGTGATTTCCCATAATATTACCCATTGTGAGTAGTTAAGTGAAAATCGTGATCAATCGTCTAAATTGCGGCGATTTCGACGACATGGATATGCATAAGCTACACCTAAAACATGACTTTCTTTTTAAAAACATATAAAACGCTGGCCTGCCCATGATATTGATTAAGGCATTACGTATTTATTTGTCAACAAAAACAAGATATACGCATTTATGATGAAACTTGTGTTGTTAAATTTAAGACCTCAGCTGTTCCTATTGAGCGCAAGCATCAAAAGAAAAGAGTGAACACAATTTCACCGGGAATTTTTATTTCTTTAAAAAGTTCAATAGAATCGTTTTCCATACTATTTCGTATATAACCTAAAGATAATCGATCCAATTAAATGAAATTTTACATTTCATCATAGCTGCATACATTGGTAATGTTTTTCTTTTAGTTGATACATCATCGCACTACGCTTCAACATACGGAGAAATAGAGGAAAGCAGTGTTCCTAAAACTTACTGTAGAGATGAATTAGTGATACTAATAGGTAAGAATCATTTTCAAGACGAAATAAAATGAGGCGATGAACAGTTGATCCAAGTTGAAGATCACTTATATCGGCACACGCTTTTAAAATTTCTGTATCGATATTTTTTTCCTAATGTTTATTGAAGAATTCGAGGGATTTTCTGAAATGTTTCTTGTCATTCATTAATTTCTTTGGGATAACTGAACATGCACATCGGTGTATATTTAAATAATGAATATAAAAAAAAAATGTTCTAACTGGTGTGAAGTCAATTAATAGCGATATTTAAAAAAATGATTTTTTTATGATTGAATAATAAAAATAACTAAACCCGAGGATGTGGATATGTTTAAGTGCTTGCCTTCACTTAAACCATATCAACACTCAACTACAACCACTTACACATGCAAATTTTGAATTCAATGGCTGAGGATAATAAACTACTAAGTATTCGATATGATCGATTGCATATGAAATGCCTTGGTATTTATTCTCGAATGTTTGGTCTCTGTCTGATATTGATTTTATACAGACTCGTATCATCACCCTCAAGATTTAGATTCTTTACACTTCTTTGAATGAAATGAGACCAGAGAAACGCTCGAGATAATAAATTTCTAATCTTTAAATAACTCGTCAAGGACATCTTGTTTTTAGTAGATCATGTGACACACAGTGTGAACGATACACTGTTCGAAAGAGAAAGATAATTAATTTCATACGATTCAAAAGATGAGAGACGTCTCTATTTTTTAGTAAAAAATTTTTCTTTCCGTAGTTGCTTATGTAGACGAAATAGGGGCCGATATTTGTTCCATTATGTTTGCATCATATGTTATATGTTAGTTTTACAAATTCGAACAATAGATTTTCTAAGGAATATTCTACCCAACGGAATTCGTTCGACGAGTTCAAGGGATGAACTGAAGCTTTTATGACTGAAACAAGATAAGAAAAAGAAAAAAAGCCTATTGCTCGTATTATTTACCTAACGATCTTTTCGTTCATTCTAGAAAAGACGACGCATATATTTTATCCATTCTGTCGCAAACTCAGTCGGTATACGCTATTGCGCACTTTTTATTCGAGATAAAAAATAGTTCGCTAGTCATTCTCTGTTTTTCTCTTTTCACATCACTAGAAGATACTGTGAATAGAATGATGAGCGCGTCGTCTTCTATACCCCACTATCTTTTAGAGAAAAACAACGTTAGTAATTCTACACGATACATATTTATACGATATAAAATTTGTCGGACGGCTTCGCTGTATAGAATTTTCAGTAGAAAATCAACCAAATAGAATTGACACTACAAATTCAACTTCGATTTTTTCGTATATTTTAGATATTTATCAAAAATAGTCGATTTACTATCGTCTATATTATTTACTTCATCTTCAATACAAATTAAAGAAAAACAAACGAAACAATGCGTGAAATTGTTCATATGCAAGCTGGTCAATGTGGTAATCAGATTGGTTCCAAAGTTAGTTGATCTATTTTGACTTGAATATGTTCTGATGAAATATCGATGTGTTTCTAGTTGTGACGAATTCTGATGCTACAAATGTTATTTAAGGAGATATTATTCTCTATACTTCATCGGTATATCAAGAATTATCCCTCTAATACATTTTCATATGCCTTACGTAGTACTACGCGAGATGAGAGAGAGAGAGAGAGAAGATAAAGATCTAGGAGAGTAATAAGGAGGGAAACAAGGCATATATATTGAGAATCACATATAGCTCGTGAGTGCATGAAAATAATGATATAGAGCAAGATATTCAATTGGGTTATTACACTAGTTTTGGGAAGTGATTTCGGACGAACATGGTATTGATCCTACTGGTGCGTATCATGGCGATTCAGATCTTCAACTTGAACGTATCAATGTCTACTTTAATGAAGCGGGTGGTAAGTAGAAAATTAAAGAAAAATAAAAATAAAATGCAACTATATTTTTCCTCTTTTGTTTCAGGTGGCAAATATGTACCACGCGCTATTCTTGTCGATCTTGAACCAGGCACAATGGATTCAGTACGTAGTGGTCCATTTGGGCAGTTGTTTCGTCCAGATAATTTCGTTTTTGGTAAATATAAATATATTTTGCTTACTTTTTTTCTCATTTTTTTTCTAATCAATTTAGGACAATCGGGTGCCGGTAACAATTGGGCCAAAGGTCACTATACAGAAGGTGCAGAATTGGTCGATTCAGTCTTGGACGTCGTACGAAAAGAGGCTGAATCATGTGATTGTCTTCAAGGTTTTCAACTAACACACTCGCTCGGCGGCGGTACCGGTTCGGGTTTGGGTACATTACTCATCGCAAAAATTCGAGAAGAATATCCAGATCGTAAGACAATTCTTGAAAGCGACAGTAGAATTTCAATCTTTTCTCATTTTCTTTCAGGTATCATGATGACATTCAGTGTTGTTCCATCACCGAAAGTATCCGATACTGTCGTTGAACCGTACAATGCAACATTATCAATACATCAACTCGTCGAAAATACAGATGAAACATACTGCATTGACAATGAAGCTCTGTATGATATTTGCTTTCGTACACTCAAACTTACAACACCAACGTATGGTGATCTTAATCATCTGGTTTCAGCTACAATGTCAGGTGTAACAACGTGTTTTCGTTTTCCTGGTAAATTTTACGGCTAATATTTTATTTTCTATAATTTTGATCAATTTTCTAGGTCAACTTAATGCTGATCTACGAAAACTAGCTGTTAATATGGTGCCATTTCCACGTCTACATTTTTTTATGCCAGGTTTTGCACCATTAACATCACGTGGTTCTCAACAATATCGTGCATTGACTGTGCCTGAACTTACACAACAGGTGTTCGATTCAAAAAATATGATGGCTGCATGTGATCCACGTCATGGACGATATTTAACGGTTGCCGTTATTTTTCGTGGTCGTATGTCAATGAAAGAAGTAGATGAGCAAATGTTAAATGTGCAGAAAAAAAATTCATCTTATTTTGTTGAATGGATTCCAAATAATATCAAAACAGCTGTGTGTGATATTCCTCCACGTGGACTTAAAATGTCGGCAACGTTTATCGGTAAGAATTAAAAAACAAGAACTTATTGTTTGCAGTTTTATTATGATATTCCTTTTGGTTTTATTACATTTTAGGTAATAGTACGGCAATTCAAGAATTATTCAAACGTATTTCGGAACAATTTACGGCCATGTTTCGTCGTAAAGCATTTCTTCATTGGTACACTGGTGAAGGCATGGACGAAATGGTAAACTATACATTGCCTAGTTCCTATAGTCTCATTGTTTTCGATTTCATAGGAATTTACTGAAGCCGAGTCAAATATGAATGATCTTGTCAGTGAATATCAACAATATCAAGATGCTACTGCTGAAGGTTAGTACATTTATTTTTGTATTCCATCTATATGTTAATTTTTTTCTTTTCTTGTTTTATTGCAGAAGAAGGCGAAGGTGGTGAACAGGAAGATGAAGAACACGCATAAACGGCAATCGATCTCACGAACTTTGTTTCATTTTTTCGCATGGCAATATTTGAAATTTAGACTTTTCTTTTTCACTGCTTTACTTTCTCTTTATTTTGTCGTTCGTCTTAGATACGTGATTTTAGAGTCACAAATATTCTTGTTTTAACCCTTTACTCCCTTTCTTCTTTTGGTCATTGGCATGACCATTTGTAGAACTATTGCAAATAATAAAGCAGAAATGAAATTTAAAAAAACTTTTCGAACATCTTTTCCAATGAAATTCATAAACTATCAATCGTAAAAAAAGTAATTATATGGTTTCGTTAATTGGTATTGTTTTTCGATATCATGTCGACTGCTGCTATCAATACGTGTCAAAATTTTAACAAAAGCTTTGTAAATCAGAGATAGTAAAATATATAAAGGTCATTAGAGAGTGATCAATGGTAATAACGATTCATTGGATTGTACGTGTGTATTTTATTTATCGGATGATATAAATTTATGTTCTTCATCATCGCTATAATGTTTTCAGATACAACAATATTTATTTATTGCTATATTAGTGAACTGCTTGATTGTATATTATTTATTTAAATAAATAAATAATTTTTTTCCCACTTCAATAGCTTGTCTTTGTTTAATCTGTCAATGCAAACAATCGGTACCGGGATAGACAGTGAGACGTACATCTAACCGCGCTAGCATGTAACAAGAAAAATGCTCAGTGCTCATTATGGCGCAAATATAATAGGGAGATAGAGAGACATAGCCTTTTTCTTTACGAATACCACACCCGCATTCTACTGAATTTGCATATTAGAACCGATGTATTAATTCAAAAGTTCACTTAGAACACCTAAATGAGTAAATATAGATTAAATTATGTTCGCATACATCAGAATGTATCATCATGATTTTATGTTCATTGTTTATGGATTAGCAAGTGCAGATATTTCGGCTGCTGAAAGTTCACGCGCATAGACTCGAAACTCGTCCAACAAACCGTTATATTGGCCCATCTGTATCGTACCTGTATTACAAACTCCCGTGCCAAGCAGCGAACTACCAAGTGTAATCGTCATGGGAACACCACCGGCGGCAAAATTATAGGCAACCGATGAACCATATTGAATACCATTGACGTACAATCTTTCCCCATTGCTCGATGAATAGGTCGCTGCAACATGAGTCCACGAATTGACCTGAACAATAGATCCGGTGATAGGAACATTGGAACTATTCCAGCTATTGATCGCTATCTGTCCCATTGAAGTGAAACCCATGATAGGTAGGCACCATGCATTGGGTTGCGCCCCATCTATTAGGCTACTCAAATGCATGATTGTTCCGCCAGAAATTTTTGTGGGATTGATCCAAACTGCAACCGTATATGGCCAACTGTTTGTACCTATACGTGTCAGACCTGTGATTTGAATGTAAGATGCGTTGCCAGAAAGTGAAATACCAGCATTAACTCGACCCGATGATGTGTAAGAATAGTTCGTTCCTGTGCCGTTAATCAGCAATGGGCCACTATCAAGAAGACTATTACTATCGAAGGATAGATACGCAACAAGAGTAGCATCGTCCAATACTTCCGAAGCATTCTTTGCACGACTAACGTAGGCGACTGAATCGAGACAACCATCGAAAAAGTTATTCGACACTTGGGCGCTGGTCGTACCAATAGTCAACGCACTGAAACGAAATACATACTTTAAGCTTATTTTTGCACTTGGAAAACTTCGGAGCGCATCAGTTTATTAGGCTAAAACGTCGAACTGATATATACTTATTTTTGAGATAGCAGACCAGTTTTTCACTGTTACACAGGCTGTAGTAGAAACCAGCACGGTCGAAATCAAACGCTTTTTATTTTACCTAATTAAGTTATATATTTTCTAAGTTATCTCATAACTCTCAATCAAATTAAACTTCCAATCAGATCTATCATTAGTATGAATTATTTCTAGGACGATGTCAGGTTCACCAAACTAATTACAGGTTCCACTTTATGTCGGAAGGAAGTCGAAAGGTATTTCTATTTTTGATGACGATGTCAGTAGTAATTATTTTTGCTCAAAAGAGAGAATGCCTTAAGTTTCAGAAACAGCAATAGCTAGTTTTTCGAAATAAAAGTTCGAATTAAGATCGATGATGATCAACAATTTCCTCTATTCTTTGAAAGGAAAACAGAACACCAAATGATTTGTGGAATCCTATATTGGCCTTAGTGTTGTTCGTGGTTATTCTAACCAGTGTTCTAGCATTGAAACTATCATTAAAATGCTACACGGTTGTGAAGGTTTATCAACGATGAAAATTAGCAAATAAGCAATGGGCTTGCGGAAAATGAAGGGATTGAGAACTCATGAAAACTTATCGTAAAAGCCCTCTTTCTGAATTCGCTAGTAGAAGGTTTGGTTTATACGCAGTAAAAGATTCATCATGAAAAATTGTTGAATTTTTAAAAAGTTTTACGTGGAAGATACACTATTATTCATGAATAAAGGATTTTTTCCGAGATCAAATGCTTACTGACCCTGATATGCCTTGGTAGGGTCCGGCTGAACTGCGTGAATTATCCAAATAACCGTTCACATAGACAAACTGTGTCTGAGTCGAATAGTCATAAATGTATGCCTACAATTAATGTCAACAAGAAAATGTTTCGTTTAAGAATGTTTTGTGCTTCACTCCTACCACATGATACCACTGTTTCGGAGTGAATGCCTAAAGGAAACAGAAAAATATTATTGGATACCGATTATGCACGATATCAATTTGTCAAATGTATTTTTTAAATTCCGTCATTCAGAGGTACTTTAACCATTCGCTCACCTGATTTCCCACAAGATCATCGCCAAAAAATCCGAAATATGCTTTTTGACTGCGAATGACAATGTGAAGGCATTGGTCCACAACTTGTTGCTGGCATTGACCGAAAATGGAATTATCTGTGTATGGATTGCCGTTATAGAGCGTATTTGGATACAGCCACACTTCAAATGTAAACGATGTATAAGTGATATTGAGAATCGGCGAAGTAATTGATACTGATTGACTCGATGCTTGATTTAACCAAAGACACGCACCGGCTCCATTGTAACCGGGTGAAGTATATGTGGGTCCGTTGCTGCCGACTCCATTAAAATTGTTGTACAGATCCTGCAGTGTATTGTCGAAGCTCCAAAAAATACGAACAGCTAAAAGATATCTGTTGAAAGAAAACTGACGAAATTTATGCAGTTCAATGCGAACCTGTTTGACAATAAGATCCCGTCCACATCACTGTGTTGCCTAAGATAAATAGCAGAGCTAAAAAATCAAATGTATTATTAATCAAAACTCACAGACGCATGTATTTGTTGCCGTACAATTCCCACCATTGATACACGAAGGATTGCAAATAACTAAATATCAATTGATCATGAAAAATAACAATTTGCTTACGGTATACCCTTGAGGGTGTGGGCGTTACTCGGTTTTTCACCACAACCATACTTTCATTTTTCAAGGAATCCAGATTATCAAACTTTAGAAAAATCTTCTATAGTTATAGTAGTTTGTATAGAAAAGAGTTGTCAATCTTGTAGGAAAATAATGAAGTTTTTCAGTGCAAATGCAGCAAAGAACTACTGAACATAACATCTTAGCCACTCTTGTTTTGCAACAGCTGTTCATTTTTGAAATTTTGGATTCAAGTGGGTAAACCATCAAACATATTTGAACACTCTCAAGTTCGGTCTAATTGAAGAGATTTTACTCAATTTCTTGCATCGTAAATATTTCCAAAAATTTCTGTGCATCATTAAAATAACGATAACTCAGATGACAACTGTGAAGCGTTCTTTAGAACTAGAACACACGTTTCCTGTATTGGACAAGTTCCGTGTAATGATACTTAGCTCAAACGGAAATTTATAGTTCATGAGAGAATATTATGTCGCGAATTGGGGAAAAAGCAACAGCAACATTTGGTCTTCGTTAGCTAGCTAATATGCTTGCATCGAAAAATAGTTTAAACAATGAGCTTGGCGATTTTTGTTTAACTTACAAATTAACGTTACTCATGATATTATATAAAAACTTTGTTCGTAGCTGTGATCTATGATTTTGAAGACATTTTTTCAGAAGTTCATCAAGTTTTCACGAAACTGACTAGACATGCACTCGAATGAATTGAACCTTTCATGATACCATATGGGCATCCAGATGGTTCCAATAAATTCTAGGAGTAGTGAAAAATTTGACGAGTCCTTCAACAAAAATTCTCAATTCGGGCACTTAGCTGTTATAAATTATTTTCTCAAGTCAATTTTAAACAGACTTGGGGTAGTGGTTGTCGTCGATGTCGTTGTCGATGTCGTTGTAGTAGTAGTTGTTGCTGTCGTTGTAGTAGTGGTTGTTGTAGTAGTTGTTGCTGTCGTTGTTGTAGTAGTTGTTGTACTGGTCGTAGTAGTAGTTGTAGCTGTCGTTGTAGTAGAGGAAGTGGATGTGATGCTCAATTCATAACCTACAAAGAATTCATCAGTGAAATGGTTCAGAAACTATTCGAAAATTCCTCTTTGCTATTTTCGTTACTTTTTCATTTTCATCTCTCTCATGTAATATTTTTCTGTCAAAAATCTACTTCGAATTCATGATGATATTCATAAGATGCGAATGCTCTTGATCGTGTTCACTCACTTCCTTTCCCTCTTCCCTGTTGTAGGTATTCGAGTTTCAAAGACTGATTAATTATTTTCTAAATGTTATCTATAGTAGTAAAATACTTGAAGCAAACAATAATTGATAGAACGAAATTGATCAATTATATTTCTTACGACTTATATCGGTGACATATTATTTTTATATAGAGATTCCATATAATATAAGCTAGATACTCTCCATCTCCACTCTCTACTGAAGAAATAGCCATACTGTTTTACCAAGGCTGTCAATGATATTCCTACGGTATTTTTCAATAAACCAATCGAGTGCTTTTGGATAAAAAGGTATATCTGATAAAAGGAAAAGAGAAGAGCAATCTTCTTTCCAGACATATCTTCATAAAAAAATTACCTTCAATTTTTAAAGGGGCTACGTCTACTTCAGTTTCTTATGGATAAGCGATGGGAGTATCAATTATTGCTTTTTTAATAATCAGATAGGTACCTTGGTTGGACTTGTCTTGGATGAAGATCACCAAAAATATCGACAGTACAATGCCGCCTAGCAAAGCTCCAATAACGACGCCACAAACAACAGATTTTGCTTCAGAAGCGACACAAACTGCAATAGCCAATAGATTTTTAAATGAGAAAATAAAATAATATCTGACTTTTTGCCGTATGTTTCACGTCATATTTTTCCGTTGGAGCATTTTTGAAAGACCAGACACTATTTCCATACAACATTAATTATTTTCAAGCGATAGTGTTCGAATCAAATGCGATTGACAATATGTTGTATAAAATCAGACGAAGTTGACAACAATACTTGCAAGTAAAAATATACATACATATTAGTTTCGCGAAGACATACAAGAATGGGAGAATTTCGGTTTTCTTCTTGCACAATGGAATTCATAGAAAGAGTCCTATTCAATATTTTTTCATATGATTTCAGCGAGCGAAGTGAAAGCTGGCCAGTTCGACTCGATTTGTGTTTTTTTAAAATTCCTTCAAATATGAATAGAATATCAATCATTCAACAATAACTGTCCTATTTTTTTATCGTATATAGATTTGTCTGATACACTGTAGGTAAAACCTTACAAAGACACAAATTGGCATTAAACTCATCTTCTGAACAAAGATGGGATCGATTTGAATAGTTCAGGCAGAACAAGACCGAACAACCTAAAATCTGTACCGCTTTCATCTCGAGAGCGTCGTATATGATGCTTTCAATATCCAAAAAGACTGTAAAGCTAATAAGTTCATCGGGTGACTATTGTCGGTTTGAAGTACATACTATTACCAACTCTATCTCTGATCTGGTCTATCTGTTTAAAGGAGATAAAGATAATCAGGTCTAGTCATTTTCTTTCCTACCGTTGAGTAACTGACACTATCATATTTTAAAAGACTTCTATGTAACATGTATATGATTAGAGGCGTCAGCCGGAGGATTGAACGGCAACGACGGGCAACAATTTTCAATTTTTGAAGATTTCCAGCGGCTCCGTATTTGAATGAGTAATGTTTTCAGCGGCAGCTCCCCAGAAATTCTTAAAATTATCAGTAATTTGGTGACTGCAGCGGCTCAACTGTACGGCTGACACCTCTATATATGATCGACTTCACATGTACACTAACTCCAAGTGCATCGCTTCCCTTCTTGCGATGGCACACCTATCAATCGAATTTATCATTCGAATATTGATGCTACTTGCATAGAGCAATACAGGATGCTCGCTTAGAAAGTTATTCGTAGTGTATTTACGAACGAATATAAGAAAATTCTAAGTGAAGTCTAGTTTTGCAATGCTTGCCTTAAAAGATCTACATCAAGAAACGGCTACAGTCTGCGATTCCAGGATACTTCACTCAAGTTGTTTTAATTAACGTTACTTATTAGTGAAATTCACGAAAATAAAATATGTTTTTTTTATCCAAATCTTGCTAGATTTTCTATATTAAAATATAAAACTCTCTCTCTACCTGTAAATGTTCAAATTGAAAATCTTTATGTTCTAGTGAGAGTCTACCACGAAGCTACACATCGTCGCATTCTAAGCAAATAAAATAATCGCGCGTCTCTTGTTTTATTTCGGCAGTTTGCGAAGTGCAAATAATGCGAACAAACAATATAATTTTTTTTCTAAGCTTATTATTCATATATCATTTGATCAAACTTTTCAAGTTCTTTTATTTTTTTGTCTCAAAAAATCGATTTTTTTTTCTTCTTTTTGGTAAAACAAATAAATTAACGACGACATGCACTTCATCTGATTGAAAAACTCTACCGAATAGTAAATAGTACATTTTCAAGAAATTGCACTATAAACCTGATTATCTGCATCTTATGAAAGTAGATTGGCGAGTTGTTGCTGTCGATCAAATGAAAAATTCTACCACATCCATGTGAATGAGAAAAAAATGAAACCTAAAGAAGTTAATTATTCCTTTTCTTATTTATTTTCTTCTTTGTCGTTCATACGTATTACCGTATATATGTATTACGAAGCACAAAATATTATTTGAAGGGCGTGACTATGTATGAGGTAATAGGCGTTCGACACCCCCACACCCTTTTTAAAAATATACATCTAGTATATGATGTGATCAAAGCAACTACTTTTACAGGACGAAAAGTTCTGTGTAGATTACGTTATTCACTTCCGATGCCACAATACATATTATATTTATTATTGACAATTTTTCACGTCTGAACTAACGTCGCTTCTACATTTTAATTTTCATAAAACGTAGGTTTTCTTGTTTTCAAAAATAATAATAAATTGTATGAGATTGTTTTGCAAGATTATTCGGTTTTGGAATATCAATAATGTGATACTTTATTTCTCTTTGGTGCTTGAGTTCCTCTTTTATTTTTCTCACTTTCTTCTTATAACTGATCGAGAGATAGAACATGTCTATGTTTAGTAAAACAGCAAATTCAAGGGCTGATCATCAATCTGTTGAAAATTGATTTCAATAAAAATAGGAAAATTAGATAAATGAAATGTAAATATATACATTGGTAAATATCGATTATAATAAAGACTGAATTGAATTTTCAAAATCAACGTCTATCATTATATGAGCAATTAGAACAGCAGCAAACCAATATTGAATAGCGCCATTTAAATGTTCTTGAACTATTGGAAGAACAAACAAAAAATGTTTAAATGCATTTTTTTCTTAAATTTTAATAACCATTTCTTGATGTTAAATGTTTATGAATATTCTAATAATGAAGATAAACTCGGTCAACTATTATTAAATGAATCCAATCATGAATTTATGTAATACTATTTAAAAATGCACAACAACGTGGTGATTGCGATGCTCAGAATCGACAAAAACAAAAATAGAAAATACATGAATACCTGTCCTTCATTTTCTCTTTTTACATTCACGTTACGGTCGATATAATTATAACGTAAGCGTTTAATAAAGCGAGAAAAATAGACAGAAACGTATTTAATTAGCAGTCCTTTCTGGAAATATCAGCTTGTTAAACGGTCCTAAAGAAAGTGTGATATGTTTTCTGAGTGATGTAATCAAAAATGATTCCGATAAAATAAAAAAAGCGAATGTTTATTATTTCATGAGTATCATTCACATTTCGTTTCAGTATAAATGCGCATGCATTTGCGCAAATCACTCAACTATGCAAGTCCACACAATTTCCATTGTTGGCTACCTGCGTTAATATTCAACAAGGATGCTTACAATACATAAACACCCACTTTTTTCATTCACTGAACTAGTCCATTTATTTTGTGCAATATTTCTCCACGTTTCACGTAGCACTTGAGACATGATTTCATTTTCAAGTGTTGAAGTTATTTGAAAAACAACGATTATCATGAGTCAACTTCAGTGTATTCTGTATTTATTGAACCTCTGTATTCAATTAGTTTAATTTCGTGTGATAAGGCATCAAGAAAATTTTTCTTTTTAACAACGGAATCAAAAATACCTTTGTAAACCTTTAATTTTCGTTCTAATAGAAAAATTCTATAGTTTAGTTTTCTACAAAAATCATCAGATACTATTGTTGTTGTCTCGTGCTTTTATTATTGCTATAATTCAGCTTTTTAATCATTTACAAATTAAATTATTAGTCTATACATGACTAGAAAGCGGATAGCGAGCTGATTTAAAACAATCACATGATACTCAACTTTCCTTTTGATAGATATATTTTACAGAAATAGACTTTCAGTTTCTTTTATTTCGTTCTACTTCTTTTTGAAAAAAATGGGATTAACAGTCAACAACCCATATCTTTTCATTTTATTTATGTGTTTACTCTATTTATTTCGCATTTAATATGCGCAAATAAATGTACGAAAAACTTTTGTCAGATATGTGAAAATACTCATAATTCAAATGTCACACGTAGAAATCAGTTGAATGGATAGGGGTTTGTGAGTTCTTAACGGAAATGAATCAATCTATGAGAACTCATAATGAATACCAAAAAAGATGTAAAGGTCTATATGAATTTTAATCTTTTAGATGTGCAAAAAGTGCCCGAGACTACGAGAAGTCAGTAGCAACTAGAGTAATTATGTTTTAGGCATGAAGAAAAGTGCAGATTTCAAACTTCCGACACTTTCAACATTTTCAACGTTTTTTCAGCAGCTGACAATAAAATTTGGTAACCATCTAGATGCTGAGTCGTACCTGAAAAGCGTTGAAGGTATGGAATGGTACTGATTAGGCAAGAATAAGGTGCTGGAGATTCCAAATATGCACTGTCTCGCTTAGCTTTAGGTTTTCAAAAGTGACGAGAGACTGAAAGAAATAGTAAGGGTTGTAGAATTTTCTTCAATTGAAAAATGTGTTGACTCATCAAATAAAAAATTGAAGTAAGTATAGTTTTTTCTTTTTGGTTATGTTTAATGCATTGAATAAATGAATGTCACAACAAGAAATACTCAAAAGCATTTTCTCGTACATATTTCATTCGCTTTCTGTTTCTGTATGCTCTGATAAAAAAAGTAATAGATAGTGTTTATTCTCAGTCGATCAGATTTTCATGGCTAGTTTTCGTTTTGTTACAGATACTAAAACTATGAGTAGAGATATTGAATTGTAGGGTCGATGCAGAAACTCTCGCATATTGATTGCGGATTATGAACATACTAAAGCACTTGACCCAATCGTCGGCTATGGCCACGAGCCACTTCTCGCACTGACTGAAGCATACAAGCCGTTGGTTCCTATTATCTATAATATATTAGGATATACTTGGGCTGCTCTGGAACACACTCCATATAAGCCGCTCGATGGCCTGACTCGGGACGAATCAGCTGCGATTCGTCTTTATACGATGGAATGGAATGTCGAATATAGTAGCCTATATTCCGTACTAAATCAAACACTCAGATCAACTGTTCGCCAATGGATACAACCTTGGTTGCAATATCTGAAACTTTTACTCATTGTCTTGGTGAAATTACCGTCCGCCCCTCAACCGACGGCTTGGCATGGGATATGAAAAGATCTTAGTCAAGAATTTCCACAGGACACTCAGGTGATTTCGTGGAGGTTTTCATCTTGTACAACAGCACTCCCTGTGTTAGAAAGTGATCTCTTGAGGGTCAGGATAGAGTTAGAACTCTCTTTTCCATCGAAGTTGTCAATGCTAGAAATATACGAAATCACTCGTATTTTGTTAACGAGAACGAAATTTTATTGTTACCAGGCACATACATGATAGCGCAATCACGATTCAATCCGGCACTTGATCTTTACATTCTTCACTTGAAATAAGTGCCCTCATAGGTTCTCCGCTAAAGTAGTTGATGGTATAAATTTGCTAGAATACTCCGAAGATTTCTGAAAATACGATTAGATTTTCAATATAAAAAGAGAAAAGATTTCGAAACAATGTAAGAGTATTGAAATTGTCATTTTAGAGCACATAAGGGCTTCAGAACCCTCGAAAACTTGAAGAGTGCTTACAGAAGTGTTGGTAGCTCTCGTCAATCATCTCGCTAGTTTTTAAGATATTTTTCTACGAAGCGAATCACTCATACATAGCAGTTAATTTACCTCGTTGATGTAAATCTGATATGGTCATACACCCTACATACCCTATGTTCATCTTCGAACCAGTCTGATTGTATGTATCACCAGAGAACATATACTATTACTTTTTACTATGATGAAACATTGAAAATATTTTACTGAATATAGAATGGGATTAGTAGAGGAACACTTACTGATTGATATCCACTTTACTCGATCAAAAAGAAAACTCCGAAGAATTACCTGCATACTAATTTGAAAAGGATTTGAACAGCAGACAGGTTATCATAATTTGAAGTGCAGAAAATTCTTACAAAGAAAAATAATTTTATACAAAAAGTAGAAAAAAGGACGATTTTCCACTTCATTGCTATATTCCTTTTAGCTTCAGCATGCGACTTTGTGTTGGCATCGATGGTGTCATATCAAACTAACAGTGATTCTCCTAACTCAATTGCAGTTGGTGATTTCAACAACGACAATCGACTGGATCTTGGTGTCACCTTCTACGGAGTTAACAATATAGCTGTGCTTTTTGGATATGGCGATGGAACCTTTTCGAAGCAGACAACGTTTCTAACCGCTAATAATTCACAATCGATTATCTTCGGTGATTTCAACAAGGATAATCGTCTGGATATTGTTGCCATTAATTATGGTAGTAACAATGTGGGTATCGTTCTGGGCAATGGCAATGAAACTTTTGCACATCAAACAACGTTGCAAACTGGCACTCATCCGTATTCGATCCCCATCGGTGATTTCGACGATGATAATCAACTAGGTATCGCTGTTTCGAATTTCGGCGATAGTTGTGTGAGTATCTTGCTAGGGTATATATATATAGGGACGAAAACTTTGTTGATCAAATGACACTTACAACTGGCACTAATCCGGATTGGATTGCCGTCGGGGATTTAAACAATGACAATCAATTGGGCACCGTTGTCACCAACGAGCTCGATAATAGTATGAGTGTACTTCTCGGATATGACAATGGAACTTTTGCAGACCAGCTAATGCTTGCGACCGGCAGTAATCCACACTCGGTCGTTGTCCGCGATTTCAACACTGATAATCGACTAGATATTGCTGTCGCTAACTATGATGCTAACACTGTTGGCATTCTTTTCAAAATACTTGCTATTGATGTGTGTTTCAACTTGCTCTCATTTCTCACTCATTCCGTATAATATCAAATAAAACACATTAACTGCTGCATACTTTCTTGATCTCTCGTTGTTTTAATAAAAGTTCTACGATTCGAAAGAGCATGAAAAATTGAACAATACTCACTAATTTCCATCTATTCCCAAATCAAAAGTAAATATTTCAAAAAATAAATATATCAGCAGATCAGGGGTGCAGAATCTGCCGAAAAAATACAAAATTTCCCCACACGGAGCTTTTCTTTTTGGGAAATTTCCCCCACTATAAAATTGAATAATAAAGCAAGGAATTCTCGTTTAAGATGTAGGTATATCCTTAAAAAGATTGTCAATAGTCTATGATTTGTTCTTTCATAATTCTTGCCATTGATGTTCTAAGTTTCTCAAAAACCTACCGACTGTCTAAATATAACAGAAGCAGCTTATATACTTCATGTAAAGATTACAGAAAAAAATTGAATTTATCTATATGTACCAACAGGTGCTTCATATAACTCTTGTAGATTTAGCGTATCAACAAATCTAACACCACCTAAACTGCTTCGAATAAAAAACAAAGCAACTCTATAAACAGTCAATCTAGCTTTTTCATTCTTTTTAAGAAAATCTTCAATGTTTGTTGTCTTTCATTTTGTTCTTGTGCACATCATGTATACAGTATGTGATTTGTTTGAAAAGTGTAATTCCACATTAGCTTTTAAACTTTGAAATCGGGGTGATAGAAGTTCATTTACTTTCTGTTTAATATGTTGAAAAATCTCACATGAAATTTTATGACACCTAATAAATGTTTTGGTGGTTGTCTTTTCCAGATAGAACAAGGCATAATCGTGATTGTCTCTAAATTATTATTGATTTTTAAACCTCTCAGTATCAAGAAATCATCTCAGTATTTGATAGAATCCAGTCATTATCACATCACCCACTTGTGTATATGATGATGATGATGATGATTCTCTGTTGTTTTTTTCTACGTTAATATTGAAGGTGAAGTGGCAGTGCTGATTTATGGGTTTTGCTAAGCCAGCAGATTATAGAATGACATTTTCTTGCTGTTATTTTTCAAATTTATTAGCATCCTCATAATCACCACTGGTAATTGTTCTGCTACTTTCAGTTGTTTCTTTATCACAATGATATCTGGTTAAGTTATTTTTAGGAATCGTTAATTTAAATATTTCCTTATGGTGTTTTTTTTTTCAAATGTACGTTTACGTTATCTTTTCGTCCCACTCATCCACAATAGAAACATGATACCTGCTATTTACTAGAATACATTTCTATTATTCAGACATGCTAAATATTCTAAAAACTAAGAGGAAGCGAAACAAAAATGAGTGAAAAGAAAAGATTTGCGAGTGACAAGGATCATATTATGCGTCATCTGTTCTATGATTGTAGATTAGTCATCATAGCGCTTGTATATGTATAGGAGTACACAATTACAACGATATGTAGCTATAGAGAAAAGACAACAACTAGTGGCATTCGGTTAGGGAAAAACAAAACGAAAAGAGGAGAAAACAAATAGCCGTTTTTGCATCATAGTTACGCTCAAGAAAGAGCGAAAGATAAACAGTAGTGCAACGCATCATCAGCGTCAAACAAAGAAGAATATACTGAAACCGTGAGTAAGAAATGGATGATTCTTTCAAAATTTACATAAACTAAAAGAAGAAAGAGGCATGATATGATCGATGCACATATAAATAAAACAAGATTCGTTTGGAAAAATACTTGCCCCTGCACGCTTAGAAGAGAAAATATTTTTCCAAGAATTTCCCCTGATGCTTAGGTTTGCAAAATTTTCCCCACACGGCCGTACGCGCACACGGGTAGATTCTGCACCTCTGCAGCAGATTGTCCAAGACCCTTTTGCTTTCTCTCAATTTGTATCTGAACAATATATATTTTTCTTTGTTTCAATTTAGCCTTGCTGTTTCTCGTATATGCCCGAGGAATAGTTCATTTTATATATAGACTAGGTGCAAAGAATGCAATAGTTTTATTTTAATTTGAAACGAACTTTAACTATAATTTATATTGAGAACAATTTACACAAATCGATACTTTAAAACAAGATATATTTATTATTTGCATGTAATCTCACACTACTCTAACAACAGTAATTACTGACATCATTTCAGGATCATCACATAAAAAAGTATATGAACTTGATCGTGGATGTAACAAGAAATCTTAAGAATACCCCTACCCCTGTCTTCACCCCACACTAGCACTCCATACCTACAGCATCAGCTTGATTCATACCTTTGTAGTTTCATCTTAATCCATATGGCATTTATATACTAAGCATTTTGCCATAATAAAATTAATACGTAACTATCACATTGAAATAATTTATTCAAAGAGCTGGTGAAGAAGAGTATGGTGTTTTAGTCGTCAAAACATAGATGTCGTACTTGAAGTGTAGTTCAAGAGCTGAACTCAAGTTTCAAGTATGACACTACTGGTACTTTTAAACATTGTCCTTTCGAAAACATACAAACATAATTGAAGGAATAACACTTATGTGAATACTTAATGCATAATTTTTATTTTAAAAGTAAATTAAATCAACAAGTAATAGTTTCCGGAAGAATGTTAAACTTTTGAATGCGATGATTTCCAAGGTCACTGACAAATATATTTCCCTCACTATCAAGTGCTAGGCTATAGGAATACATTAATTGATTTGCTGCATTCCCAAAATCATGACCACCAATAATCGTCACTCCAACATTGTCATTCGGTCCCCATCTTTGAATGCGACCATTATAAGTATCAAGAATATACAAATTTTTGTACTTGTCCACTTGAAGACCGTACGGCATATTAAGTTGACTAGCATTGCTTCCTCGTCCATAACCACCAGCCACTGTGATTCCTTGAGAAGCTCCTTTGACGTATTTTTGTATGCGACAATTACCTGAATCAGTGACATAGAGTGTTTCACAATCATCGACAAAAACACTTGTTGGGCCATCCAGGCTATTAAAAGTAGATACATCTCCGTTGTTGCCAGCGACAATAATTCCATTATTACTTCCATTGGTAAATTTTAAGATACGACCATGGAAATAGTCTGGTAAGTAGAATGTATGGGTCTTTTCGTGAAAGAACATACTGTAAAGAAAACTGACATAATTTACTCCAGCACTTGTATCATTTCTGATAGCAATAGTAATACCACTGGTTGCATCTTTTGGCCACATTTGTATTCGATGATTGCCATAATCGGCGATGTAAATATTTTCATCTTTATCAACATATACATCAACAGGGCCATCTAATTGATTCGGCGCAGAACCAACACCATTACCACCAGCGACTGTAATACCACCACTACTCAATGAGCTACCTAGAAATTTTTGAATACGATCATTGTCTTTATCAGCGACATAAACATTATTTCCATTGTGAGTATCGACAAAAACGCCCAATGGTGAACTCAAATGATGAGAATCCGAGCCGTGTTCACTATCCATACCGACGATAATGGTTCCATCAGTAGACCATCTTGCTGTTTTATAACAATTGGTGATAGCTACAACGAAAAAAGAATCGATTTAGCAAAATGATTCTTTTATTTTTCTGCGAAACACATTTCAACATTTCACGTTAGAAGCAGTTACTAGTGAGCAACAGGGCCCTCCTTATATTTACTCATCTTTAAATAGAACTAACAATAGAACTTTCCCAGATGCCGATCACCTTTGAGTCATAAAACTATGTGTATTGTACCACGGAAATTGATAAAAGTACAATAACGCTCCTATGTCTTCGTATCACCAAGCTAGGAGTACAAATTTTGTAGAATTCGTATACATTTTCGAAGCAAATTGTGATTGTAAGCTGTAAGGTACGTTTTTTTTAGCGGCTGTCTCTCCTCCTCCACATACCAAGCATTATTAATTAAAAGCTATCCTCCTTAATTATTAGCTTTTTTTAAGGATGATTATAATTCATAGGGCTCGAATATCTTGTTTTGCTGTCCGTATGAAATAAATTTTAAAAAGTAACAGATAATTACAAAAAAAACTTATTTTTTAAAATAAAAGCGTCTTATTCGTGATTGAGTACTTTGAATATATAGTATTAATTTCAATCGTGAAAATCGACCAGACGACATAAAATATTGCTCCCGCATATGTTAGACGAATTTCCGGAGAAATATGTACCGAATTTCGATTGATCTCCTGAAACTCCTAAAAACAAATTTCATTATGAGCTTACAATCGACAGCTTTCCAATCACACATTTTCTCAGCTTCATTCCAAACAAGTCCAGCCAGACATGACATTAAGTACGATACACCAGATGAACACTGATAAAATGAATGTACGTCAGATGGATTAGCAAAGAAACCATCGTTCTTGCACGTGAATCCATAAACAATTGAAGTGACGATCAGAGATAAGATGCCAATAGAGAATATGATTCTCATTTTCTTTTTCCTTAGAAAAATGAAGTGACAATAAGATAATCGATTTTCGTTCTTATTTTAAGCTTCTGGCTATTTATCAACAGGTGGTTTGATTTATACAAAGTGTGATCACGATGAGATACGTTGTTTTTTTGCTTTATGATATATATGGCAACAAAAAATATTGACTCATATTCGAAGTCTGTAATCGTCGATATTAGTTGACGTAGATGATATTGAAGTTGTTGATGATATGCATGTGGATCATATTGGTACTTGTTATCTGTTCTTGTGCATTACATGTTGGGTTTTGTTCAGTTAAGAAATTACCAATTGTGTCGATTAGATTATGAATGCGAAAGTGGAGCTGGATGAAGAGATGACACGCATCCATTCTCTACTGTGAAAACGCACCGAAAGACACGCTAAACTATGAAACAAATTTTGAAACCTACAGTTTATAGCTCGTGAATTTACAGAGAACGATGAACAAAACAAAAATTTCTCCAGTCTAACATAAACAGTACCAAAAAATAAACATTTATTGGGCACAAGAGCGATACAGGAAGCAGAAGCTAAAGAAATAATGGCCTTGCCCATGATTGAGACCAGAGTATGTCTTCTGGAAGAGAAGATTCAACTGATCCAATTCAGTATAGCGACGAAGAGATCAATCTCGCTCATCGATATCTCGCCAAAAAGTGTAAGTACTCGATCGCTTCTGTTTGAAATATTTTCGTGAGAAAAAATAAACACGAGTCTTCATACTGCATATGAAGTGACGTTCGAATAGTTTTATGAAGCAAGCCTAAACTTTGAATATACAGAATAAAGGGACAAGAGAGCCTGTGCTAGATGTGCTTGAAGGATGCTCAAGTAGCAAGTAATTCTTCTATGAAAATAAACACAAACCTTTCCATAGTGAGCACGTTTGAAAAGTCCTATAGGTGTTCACATTTGAGGGCTTATGGTAGGATATATTTCAATAATTATCTTGCTTTTGATGGCTTCATGTTGAAAATAAGTGATTTTTTTCAGTAGATTTGTGCGATTAATTACGAGACCAATATGAAATGAAAACAAAAGAAATATTAACATCGTGTATAAAAACAAAAGAAAAGTCAACAGTGTTTCCTTCATATTATGTATATAATAAGCATCACTTGTACAGTTTCCAAAAAGTAAAAACCATTTATGCAAGAATCGTTCTTTCGTTCGAAATTTGTGCATAAGGTAAACCCTATTCAGGTACGAAAAAGACCTAAAGCAACAAGTGCTATTAGGTATATCCACTAGAGGATTGAAATGAAGTAGCCCATCGTGCATGGCAACAACTAAATAGTTGCATTTATCACTAATCTCTTTAATCATTACTATTTGTTCAATGTCTTCACATAAACTGGAACTGATTCTTTCATTAATACCTTCACTTGTCAAAGTCAAATATCATCAGACTTTATCTTCGATGGTCAATATTGGGGGAAAATGATCAGCGATAACATATCAGAATTGAAAGGATTCTAATTTGTCTCTAGTGCTTCTGTGACCCGATCGCTGATTACAGCTTTTAAAACACAATTTTGGATGGAATAAAAATGCTAGTTTGCCATCGTATAACCGATAGACTCATCAATGAAGTGATCGATAGAAGAACAAATGCGATATGTATGTCAGTACGTATCTTTGTGCTGTAGGAGAAATGAAGTCTGTCTCACAACACTAGAAATCTCAGACGAGATTGTTTTTTCGATATAATGCGATGACGTATTCTCATCTATTCTTATATAGGGTAAAGTGAAACATAGGTATGCCAATAATAATTTCTCATGATATTCCAATTCATTTCTGGCATTATTTCTTTTGTTTAAGTAAGACAGATACGATGAGGAAATCCTGAAGAACTTTTTGATTAGCCTCCAAGTTAAAAAATAATAATGATGTAGACAAGATCATATAGCAATGGAACTTATACTGACTATCACACCCACATCATCGAGACATTTTGTTTCGGTTGCCTTAGCAGCCTTCTCTTATTGATAACTTTTCAATCGAGAAAGACATGTGATATTGGTTGTGGTTTTTATCTGTTTGCGCCTTCGATCGTATCGACAATTACTTTCAGTATATTTGCAATCAAATTCTGGGCTCATATAGCATCACAGATGGGTGCGATAAAAATCGTCGCTTTCTAACTGTACAATGTATACTCATTAATTATTTTGTTCGAGTTCTTGTGGGCAGTGGTGAATGACTTAGTGCTTGTGTCGCTATTGAACGACCAATAAACGTTGCACTAGGAATCAACTTTGACAAAAAAAAAGAGTAGACAATCGACTAAATTGATTACTCCGGTTGTCCTTCTTTTGACTAGTTGCTCTCATGTATACGATCCACTTCATCGCCATTTAATGGGCGATGAAGACAAGCAATGCATATGGTGCGCAAGTAAATATTCACCATCCATACAAATATATGACTGCTTTTTTGAGTATTTTTCATTTTTTGATCCCATTCTCGATCAATTGTATATCGGCATTAGTAATTATCACAGCGGCGGCTCGTACTTGTTCAAAAGCGCAGAAGAAAAGTTCGGTTAAGCAACATTTTCGCGGATGTTGGTGTGGGGGTGAGTCCTTTTTTCACCCACACCCACGCAAATAATTATCGGTATTGCCAATATAAGTATAACTCCCAACCGTTAATCATACATAAAAAATATTGTATATTGAATATGTTTTGAATCACCACTAGGATGTGGATGTACGTGTGATTCATGCACAAATGGAGGCATCATATCCACACCCGTACCATATTTAACTGTCAACATTTATTTTATTTATAAATTTTGGCTTATGATTAGACAATGAACAATGATACATATATACAATATTTTAACATAGGACATTAACACGAGTTTAATATACGATATGTACAATTGAAAATGTTACAAATTTGTTTTTATACGATGCTACAATTGAGTTGAGAATAGATTACCTCAAACATATATACATACGGCAATATTTAATCTTAGAATTTATACAACCTATGACTGATCTAGAGAAGTTTCGAGTTTGATATCGAATTGAGCGGAAACTGAAAGTCAAAATTCAATGTCTATTTTAAAATTCACGTTACATTTACAATTTCTGTTTGGTGAATTGTGTGGATACGATTAGATATCGTTTTTGTATTCGTCATTTCATTTTTTAGTGGCGTAGCTTCGTAGAATAAAAAAGTGTATATCTTCAAACTTTGATGTACTACTGAGTTAACCGTTATGTATAATATGTATGCTAAGGTATTTTAGTTACCCTTAAAGATTCTGTCCCTGTATAAATTTCTATTTCAACGACGTCAAAGTCACAGAGTATTGCTAAAAACCAAATGACATATTCTAATAGACGAGGGTTCAGGCAAGAGAGCCTCTATTTTAATTTTTTCCCTCAAAATATGCTTCTTCGTTGATGAGCACTGACTATAGTAAAAATGTACCATCGCTTTTTTGTTTTAATTCACCAGTCAACTATCCTAAATATAACATTGACTTCAAAATTAGAATTGAATTTTGATTTGAACAATTCACTAAGTCCGACTAAAGAAACACTCAAGCTAGAATTTGAAATTCTTTTGAGTAAATTTGATATTGAATAGACTCTAATATAAAATGCCGATATGAAAGTTCTGCATACACATATAAGTGTATAGATTTTTAAAGTAATTGATGATGTTTAGATAATAGTGGATTGTCTGGATAAATCAGTAGGTAATCGATAATTAAGTTCACGTTTGTGCCATGATTTCATAGAAAACTTCGTTGTTTTCTCTATAATTTGATTATACCTTTCCTAAATGAAAAAGTCAAACATATAACATATTAGTACTTTTTTACATTAGCATAAACAATTTAGTAAGTGAAGATCGAAGCCAGAGATGGAACCGGCACTGGTTACCGGGAGATCCAAATTTCAGATTGATCAGTCTGACGGTAGATCAGCCGGTAGCAGGTCTATCTCGTTTCCTTTCATTAGTATATTATATGTAGCTATTCAAAATATCATGTTCTTAATGATGTAAAATGATATGTGGATGAGTTTTTTCTACTATCAGCGAATTATTGATACGTTAACCAGTTGTTAATTGACTAGTCACTACCAATAGACCGACCAGTAGCCAGTAGAAGGTCCAGTCCGGTGCCGGTCTTCAAACTCCAAACCGGCTCCACCTATGATATGTACTATAATTTATGGGTTCAATCCGAAGTCTTTTCATAATCTACTACGAGAATAGATATCTAGTATACATTTGAGATCCCACAAATAAAGCTCTTACTTATCGGCCAATTCGAAAAATTATTTTATAAAAACGATCAGCGTAAAAAATATCTACAAGATAGGCTATGTTTGGAAAAAAATTAAAATATTTTGCGTTTGCACGGTGGACTTCTCATGGAAATAGGATGTGTGTTAGTGTCGTAACCAGGGTATGGCATGCTTGAGCCTTGCCCAGCCACCGGTCATTTTTAAAAAACTGATTTCAAACAAAGAAGCATTATGTCTCACCAAAGATAAGCTTGATTAAAATCGTTTGGGCACTGCCAAATCCTGGTTACACCACTAGTAGGTGTGGATGTCTAGAACATAAGCATAGACAATCACACCCACACCCGCCAACTATTCTAAAATCCATTCAACAAGCTTAAGCTAGTTTAAAAAAAGCTCTGAATTGGTTAATATATCAGTTGCATACGTTAAAAATATGTTCATAGACAAAAATGTCTTCGTTAAACCGCTAAAAACGCGTTGATAATAGAAAAAAAAACGTTTTCATGCATTTAATTCGTCAAGTGAGCAATTTTGAAAGCGTTGGTCTCTTGAATTCTCTCCTTCAATACGTGAAAACAACGCTTTAAACGCTAATTTGTCGACTTCGGTAGGATAACATAGGACACAGAAATACCCAGCGTGACATTATGCTTACGATAGTAGTATCATTTCGAACACATCTATTAGCTCTTTTTTCTAGCGCGATCTTGAAAGTACTACTAGATCTTCTCACTTTTCAAAGAACTACTAAAGAATAATTAATACAACGGTGCATATACATCGTATGAGAGCAAAATAATAGTCTCGTGCCTAGAGGTGTCAGCCGTATGACTGAGTCGCCGCAGCAGCCGATTTTCCCATAATACCAGCCGCCGCCGCCACCAAATTACTGGTAATTTTAAGAATTTGTAGCAGTCGCCACTAGAGGTGTCAGCCGAAGGGTTGAACGGCGACGGCGAGCAACAGTTTTCAATTTTTGAAGATTTCCAGCGGCTCGTTATTTGAATGAGTAATGTCTTCAGCGGCGGCTGCTACAAATTCTTAAAATTTTTTTCACAGCGGCGGCGTCGGCTGATATTTGTAAGTCCTTATGTGGCAGCGACGGCTCAGTTAAAAATTCACTGACGAAAATTAAAAGAAAAATGTTCGATTCGATCGCATATGTATTGATGTCAGCGGCGAAAAATAACGCTATCAAAATTTTTTATCTCTTGCAGCGGCGCAACGGCTAAACTTGTTTTTTCGCAGCGGCGGCTGCCACAAAATTCTTAAAATTACTACTAATTTGGTGGCTGCGGCGGCTGATATTATTGAAAAATTGGCTGCTGCGGCGGCTCAGCCGTACGGCTGACACCTCTAGTCGCCACCGTTCAACCCTTCGGTTGATACCTCTACTCGTGCCTGATCAATACATTTCTTTTGTCATTTTTCTGAAATTGACCTCTCTACCACCTATCTCTGTTCGTGCTTAATTTCTTTATCAAACTCGATTAGCATCAAACTCTCATGTTTGCTGTTTCGTTCTCATTCTCATGCTTATTTTTCTTTTCATACTAAATATACGACGTTATAAGACGAAATCAATAAAATGAATAGATTTTTATTATATTCAGTACGCTCTCATATTCAAAAACGAGCACATGAAATCTGAAATAATTGTTGTTCATTATTGAAATAAGTCATATTCCACAGACTTTTCATTGTCGAAAAAGAAAAGTTGAATCAACGAAACTTTCAATCAAATTTATCGATGAAGAAGAATCAATTATAACTCAATTGATACACGAAGAAAATAATTTGCGATGAATAAATACTTTAGTTCATTAAAAAAAAGATTTATCAATGTACTTTCTTGAAAACAGTTCTATATCGACGTCTAATTAATATTCTATTGCATGCAACTATTCATATCAAACTTTTTCCACAATTGATTGACGCGTCATGATGAAAATCAACGAGACATATTTTACTTACAAGACAACGAGACCACAATATTCTTAAACTGGTTGCTAATCTATTAGTAATTCTAATACGAGTTCTGATGCATGGAACCGATGTGCACATAAGCCAAATTCCGAAGGCAGTTGCCATGAAACAAAGGGCTAAAAGAATATAACCGTTTGCATAAGATGCATTCACCGGTGCGATCTATTAAATATAAAAAAATATTTTCAGAATATATTATATTACTAAATATGTGTGTATTAAATAGATAATATTTAACAAGTATTCAACAAATTCAGATGTGTCAAATCAATATATTTCAATTAATTATCATTTACTTTCTTTGTGTCATTTATTGATGGACAAAATAACAAAAACAGCATAAATTAATAACTAAAATTTGATTGAAATAATATAGGGTGCATTCATATTCATAGTCTATTGTTTTACAGATGGATTGCTTAATCTTTTTCATATCTTGAATGATTTCGGTTCCACATTGATCAGCTTGAGTACAAGGTCAAATTTGCAGTTTAATTGAAAAGTTTCCTAAAAAATCGCCCTTCTAACTGTTCTCAGAATAGATGCACAGCGCTTGGAAAAACCATTTAGCACAAAATTGATTGTCATTATTTAACATTTTTTTATGACTAACATAATTTCTTTTATGATGATTTTTTTATAGTCATAAAGAAATAATCATAGATGCAAAACTTCACTAAATCCTCTTCAGATAACTTTCTAGTCCAATTCGTTCTTTCATGGTGGATTTGTGAAAGGACGAAAACTATAAATTATATTTTTGCAACATGGTCAAAATATCGGCTAATGTAATTCATTGAGAAACAACGATGGTATTGTCAACTATCACATACACTTTAATGAGGTTAAAAGAAATAAATGTTTCTAAACATAGAGCGAATAATGCTCGTTAAGTGTATACTTAGCAGCTTGAACAACAAAGTTATTTATCAGTACACTCGTCAAAATAGTAAAACTATATTGAAAGAAATTCAAGTAAAGTTATTCAAAATATGCCAGATGGTACCAAAGTCTATATCGATGATTAATGACCCTGGTACATTTTTGAAGGCGAGAACAAGATAAAGACTTCAAGCACGCAAGCAACGTGACCAATCCAGCTACCAGTAAGTGTGATTCTATATTACCCGATTCAACAGTGAATTCGTCTGATTTAAACTCGGTATAAGCTTATAAATTGTGATCACATGATCTGTTGAAAAAAGTAAAAAAGTGAAACATCCATGATTGAGCAACATGCTTCAACGAAGAAAAGAAAACCCGGTTTGAATTTTCCTCATTTATTTTCTAAACTTTTTAAAAGAAAGATGTTTGGTTAGAATTTCTAATCATGGTGAACGAATAGAAGTTTGAAATAGGATTTCTTCAAGTAATGTTTATGAATCGTCAAATGGTGTATTATTTTCTTTAAAAAAATCGAAATGAAAGAACCCTGGTATAGATGATTGTCACTTCAAGAACAACATCAACCACACCCACATCCTTACCTATCCATACAATTTTACAATTAACTTTTAAGCTACAAAAAAGCATGACTAGATATCAAATGCATTGAATAAAATTCGATGAGTCGATTTGTTAAGATCCAAGTATGAAAAGTCATACTCATACAAGATTCAACAGTTAAAATGAATAACTAGATAATAAATGTGCAAACAATACTCACGAAATTACGAATAGCAATAACTAAAAACGTGGTCGGCACTAAAAAGAACATTGTAAATGAAGGAATACAAATGAGCCATTCTTTTCTCGTCTGAAATCAAAATAAAATGATTTAAAAGTCCGCTTTTTGTAATCGTACTAATATCCATTTAAAAAAAAGGAGTGTCCTGTCTTTTTTGAATAATTTTTGGTAGAAAGAAAGAGACGACCTATTTGTAGAAATGTGTGCTGAAATTTAATTGCTTAACACTGTAATAATTAGATAAACTCTTGGTAGACATTTTAAAAATGATATTCTGTAGTCATTTTTCATACGACCTTGATCGTTAATATATTTGGTAGATAGGAAACATTGTTTCATTTCGATCTACATAAAGTCGATATTGCCAGCTTGTTCCACTCGAAAGTTATAAGGGTTTTCTTGAGATGTACAATTTAAGCCAATAGATCTGGGATCACCCAAAACAAATCTCTGTAATGATAATTTATCGTACTGAGTGTGACGGCGATAGTGTTTTGGATTCAAATTTAAATGATCTAACACTGTTATCTGGATATTTGTGACGTGTAGACTTCGTATGATACATGGTGGCAAACTGAAAACTTTGGAACTACTAATATAAAGGTTCCAGATCATTTCGAACCCAAAACTAAATATCACCACTTTACTCAGTATATGGAATTAGACATGCCGGGATGCTTTTTGCAGCTGAGTCCAGGCCTATCGACTGAAACCAGGGGTCTCAAGAAAGCTCTTTAATTGAAAAAGCTAGTAATGCTGTTTTTGTATAGATCGAAAGGGCAGAAGTTTTCCTATCTTATAGTCATATTAACAATTAAGGTTGACTGAAAAATTGATGCAGAATATCGTTTTCAAAATATCCTCCTAAACTTAATCCGATTAATTCAGCGCGTATATTGCGTCTTATTCTTCTATTTACAATGGTGAAAACTCCAACTCTCCCTATCTTATTTCTATGAAAAGTGATTCAAAAAACACATCAGAGCCTTCTTTTTGTGAAATAGATGTTAGCTATTTCAGGTCATTCAATCTAGTGAATAAAGTTGACTGTCTAGAACAACTTATTTTCTTCTATTTGGATGACCTTGGATAAAAATCAAATTTTAACTTATACAAAAATTTCAATATTCTGTAGAACAAAATTAGTCCTTATATGATTTCGAAACCAAAAATAATATCTGTAAGGAAAAATGGCTCATCTTTACGTTATTTCTTTTATACAATATTTTTGACAAAACTAAATGGCATACTAAAGAATATGATAAATAGCATGTTTTCAAACAGACAAAAATGAGTCATATGCAAATAATAGTCAAAGACGACGCAAAGATTGCAATTTTGTTCTTATCTCTACTATTCGCAATATGCAAGTATGCAAATCTTATCATTCTTTGCGCCTGAAAATATCACAATAAATAAACGATTTAAAGTGATTGACGGAAAATAATGAACGATGAACAATGGTCACTTACATCTTCGCGTGCATAGTATGATTGCGGCTGTTGATTTATTAACACTGACGTTGATTCACCTTGTTTATTAATTTTATTTATTGATGATGTCATTATAGTCGACCAGATTAAATAAGACTTTTGTTATGAAAATAAAAAGATATAAAATATGACATCGTTTTAGAAGATGTAAGTACAAATGACAAATTATCAGTCTTAGTGAACCTATATTTCTTTCAAGATTAACAATCTAGAGATCAATCGATTGATGAAAAGCCGTGATTTCACAAATATATTTCTTTGAACTTGGTAACATAATGGTTACGAAATGTAAATCCGTATTTAGGTAAACACGCATATTCATGTATATATGTATGAGTGAATTGCAACTTTTTGGTGCAATCGGCTCAAAAAATGACAGTAGTACATAACGATTTCTGAGTAGTTCATTTTATTACTGTCTATACTTACATTGCATGGCGAAAGTTTTCCAATACTATTAGATATTAAAAGAATTACACGACGTGGAGTTCAATGTCTGCCGAATTCAATGATAAAAATGACTTTACTCGCTACAAATACTTGTATCCTTTTTTAGCTTTGAATCGGAGATTAATAGTCGAACAGTACACAACTCACTCAGATTTGCTTGATGAATTCTAAAAAGTACTTTTAAATGAGCCCAGCGCGAGGTATTTTCGGGAAAAGCGTCACTCTGCATATTTTTCTGAAAGGCTACACTACATTCTTCAGTGTTACCTTTTTTTCTGGTCAATCAGCCTATAGAAATGATGACATTGTGATACTAATCAAGCGACTTCTAGCATAAGTAATTGATTCGAGAATAAAAGACTCGTATCATAGATACAGGCTACGGAGTTTATTACAAAAAAAAACTTTTTCAGTCTTTGAATATAATGTTTTCTTCATTTCCTGTAATCTTTTAAAAAGCGGTCAAGCTAGTTACTAAGGGAAAGGGAAGGAGCCAATGGATAATATTTAGGAAGCTACTTACATAGTGAGTATTTGATCAGATTGAATTAATAAAAATATACTGATAAAACTTAGTTGATATCTGAAATGCAAGAAAAAATATAAATGAATGTTTATGAAATGACTGTAAGTTGAAAAGATTCAACAAGAAAAAGTAGCAACAAATCAATGGGAAAATATAGTAGAAATGATTATTCAGGGATAGAATGGCATAATGATGGTGAGTGTGATCGAGGATTTGATGATGGTTGTAGTTGTAGTGTAGGCCGTGGATTTAGTTGAGTTTCTTCTACAAAGTTCTCTATATCAATTGTTACAGTTAAACGGTAAGCGACGAAAAATTCGAAGCATAGATGTATGATATTAATAATCTAAAAATATATTTCCAACGCATCACCATCTTTCATTTTCTAAATATCATTTTTATTTACTCTTTTGAATAAACGTTACTTAAGAGGATAGATCTCCAGGTATTTTCCTGGAATTTCAACGAAAGTTATATGGGCTTATGAAGTCAACTATTGTGATTTCAAGTATGAAAAATTTACAATCAAATGAGGACCATTTCTCGTTAAATGAAAGAACACCTTTGTTGAGTTTATCGAATCTTCGATGTCTTTCTCACCATCATCTCCTCTAATAGTTTCAATATTTCATACAACTTAATTGACCATAAAAAGCGAAAATAACAGTTGGATATATGAATATTTTCAAATATTGCTGATATTCCTGGAATTCTCAGACGTTGATACAACATACATGATCCTTTGCGGGAAAGAAGGGACTTCGGTGTTAAAGATACATGAAATTCGTTGAATTTCAATCAAGTCTTTGAAGTAACATAAAGGTTCACGAGTCTAATGAGTGGTTCTGAAGTCTTGAAACTCACTGTCTCTCCCTCAGTCGGGCAAAGTGGCAGAGCGAAAAGCAAAAATGCATCAAGTACTGAATCGCATTTATTCCAAGTAATTTTCCCTTAAATTTTTCTCCATCATCACGTTTTAAGATAAATAAATCAGGAATAAGCGGCGAGAATCACTGAAGGAAGCGAAAACATAGCATACCATAGCAACAAGATCAATACCAGATAACGGTTGTTGGCTAATACATAAGAAAATAACGATTACTAATTGAGAAAATGCACCAAGCCATCGTCGAAGAAGTTGCTAAAATATGAAATGAACATGACATATATATTGTGCAATCAGTTGTTCATTTTTTTAATATCTATGCAACATATAGCGCGCGGATTTACATAGTGAGATGAAAAACCGAAAATAGCCCAGATATAGCAGAAATCAGTACCAAAAATAAATAGCGGTCGGGTAGATGAATGATAACAAGATTGAAGAACGAAAATTCATTGGGTCCAGGACAAGGTCCATAAGTAATATATAAAAGTTTATCTTTTACAAGAGCTGGACTGGAAATAGCAGCTAAAGAAATAGTTGCCTTGTCCCTGATCAAGATCAAAACAACCCGTAAAAATTAAAAATTCATCAGATTCAGAAAATAATGGACAACCAAGCGAACGTGATCTCGAGCTCTAATATCCAAATTTTAAATATCGGAATAAATACGTCTTTTATAAGAGAAGATTCAATTGGTCAAAGATAGTGATGGAGAGAAAAATCTCTCTCATCGAAAAAGCGCCAAAAAGTGTAAGCACTCGATCAGTTCTGTTTCAAATATTCTTACGAGAAAGATCAAACGTATGTCTTACTATCAAACTAAACAAAATAAGTGCAGAAACTTAAGATGAACACGAGTCTTTAGATAGATGAAACTATGTTCGAATAGTTTTATGAAGCGAACTCAAGCTTAGAATACAGAATAACGAGAAGAAATCGGTGTTAGGTCTCCTTGAAGTATACTCAAGCAGCAAATACTTTTGAAAATTCCCTTGGGGATTCACATTAGAGGTTTTACTGTAGCATATGTTTCAATAACTATCTTACTTTTGATGGTTGTATGTTAAGGAGAAATGCTTGCTTCAGCAATGGCAAGTGATTGATTACTAGACCAAGATGAAAACAAAACAAAATAAATATCAATGCGATGCATAAGGCAAAAGAGCCAAACACATTCGCATGATATTTATTGATACAATAAGTATCACTTGTACAGTTATCTAAAAGCAAAAATTACTTATGAGAGCATTCTTCCTAAGTTCGAACTTTGTGCATACGGTAGACCCCATCGAGATTGAGGTACGAAAAGTCTTAAAATAGCAAGTGTTCTCAGGCATATTCACCAGAGCTATATTCAGCTATTTCACTGAAATTCTACTCTATGAGACGGTATCTACACTAAAAGATTGAAATGAAGGAATCAGGACCCAAAACGTTTCCTACAGAGACCCAATTATTACTAAAATATGCTTAAAAATACAGTATAAAATATCATGTCCTCCAGAAGATATTGAAATTCTAAAAATCACTCATATCCGACAAAAAATACAAAATCTCAAGTTTTTTTTCGAAATTTAATATCTCGTGAAGGAAAAAGTGTGTGGCGTTGTAACTTCGGGACATTCTATTTAAAACTGGATCTATCGATGACCAAAATTTCAGCTCGAAAGGTCGACATTCAAAGTTTTTGTAACTACAACTCTATAGACTAGAACTCCAGTAACATGACTATAACTCGAGCAAAGGCTTAAGAACACTTGTCTTCTGGATTTTTCATATCTTCCTGGCGAATGGATGGAAAAAGGAAAAATGTCGAAACGGAAAAATATCGAAAATAAAAATGTCGAAAACAAGAATATGAGATGAACATGAGCTTGTAAGATTGAATTGAGGGTGCAGGAGGCTTGTACTTCAATATACTCTCGTTTTCAGCATTTCTATCCATCTGCATTTGTATTAATTTTGATTTTGATATTTTTATTTTCGATATTTTTCCTTTCTGCCTTTTCCCATCATACCTTCCTCCTGGCACCTACGCTACTCGCAATGCTTGAACTTAGTAACATTTTATCAGTTGGAACGATTCCCTCGTGAGCGAGTAAAATTACTTCAATTCTTTCGAATGAACTTTTCATTGGATTTCTGTATTGTTCAGATAACATATATGCAAAATATCAGATGAAAAATAAATTTCTCTCAAAGTTATTTATCCGGTTGTACTTAAACTGAAGTCTTTATTAAATAAAATATCGATTTTAATCATTAACCCATAAAAAAATATTCTTCAGTATTTTTAATTTCTGTAAATTATGTATGTCCATCTCTGTACGTTACAAGAGATCATATCTGCTGGAGTATTATACATGAAGAATAGGCTGATTGACCTGAAATTTATATAAGTAACAGGCAATGATGGATTGAACAATGGTTACTCAGTAACTTTAAAGATCTGTCTTTTGTCAGGAGATTAAAATGCTGTAAAACGATTTTTCAACATTTTATAAATACAAAGCGCAGTAATGTTGTCTATTGCTACTTGAAAGATTCATAACTTAGCATTGAATAAAGAACTTTTAACGGGTTATGCCCAATAGAAATCTTTTTCATATTATCCTTACTAACATGGTCATTTATGAAGGTCCATAAATATACCATCTTCATAACGCCTATAAAGCCAACGCTGAATAACACTAATAAGAGCAGCACCTGAAATTAATGAAGAAAATAATTAACTAATACCATCAAAATAATTTTTTTCTATTGACAAAAATATAAAACGAGCTATTTTACCTAATTGATTTTCACAATGAAAGCCTATTTGTTTCAAAGACTAGCTTATTACTTATTAATTGATAAAAACTGCACAATCTTTTTATGTTATCCTTGTCACAGTCGGTAAATTAATATACGATAAAAGATCACAAAGGAGATTCATTGCTTTTTTACAGGATCGGAACTGAGCGTAGACTGACGTTCTTTTATATTTTACAAAAGCGAGAAATTAATGCAGAATGAAGTAGAGTACTTGCATAAATTCGGCAGTTCAATCTGATAGAAAAATACCTGAATTTAGCGGAACGAAAATATTTTTTGGCGAAACACGTTTCATGATAAATCGTATAGGTGATTATTCGTTTTTTCCGAGAGATTTCTATTTTTTGGATACTCTACATTGTAGCTTCGCATGGCATTAAATAGAATTTATGATGCGGATGAGAATTATGAACAAATTAGTCCTATTTCTTCTATTTTCAAGGCATAACTATCAGATGGCTTAATAATTAAGATCATTACAGTAACAACATTTCTTTATTTAATCATTCTTGGTAATGAAACATTTTATTTTAAATAATATATAATATCTTTCCTACATTCATTCACATACAAGTAGATATTTACAAAGATGATTCAATCCTGTTGCAAACTACCGAAATCAACTACTATCCTCATTACAGACCTCAGCAATCATTCGCATGAATTCAAACATTCACAACCACGATTAAAGATGTTGAACGACATTAATAACAAAGCTTAAAATTTTTTAGAACATTCTAGAACCACCATTGAAATGACTGACATATGCTTATCAATAATCTGAATAGAGTAGTTTATTATTCATGCACTGATAAACAATTATCTGGCAGATATCAATGATATTGTACTTCCGACAGCTGCGATACGGTCAACAGAAAGGCATGATTGGATTATCATCTAACTTTCAGAAATAATATATGCGGCTCCGTGTAGATGTTTGTGTCTGTCTTATATTAGCATAGAGAAATTCATATAAGATCCGAAAGGAAAAATACTTTATCTTTTGCTAAAAAAAATAGTTTTCTTCCAGCACCTTTTCATTGAAGAGAACCAGGATCCAGCGTTTCTAACCTTACTTTTACATCATATGCCATTTTAGAACAAAAACTTAGCTCAAATCAACGGTAAAAAGCTAAAATATATCTTTGTCAAGCTACTTCTACATCGTATAGAAGAATCCTCTTCTGATATTCACTTTTATTCGCGAAATATCCCTGGAAGGATATTCAATGCTTTTCTCACTCTATTTCCATTGGAAAATATGACCAAGGCAAGAATAAACTGCATCAAATGCTTGTACATAATCAGGTAAACAGTAGGAAATTATATTGTACACCAGCGTAACAAGAAAACAATATCGAATAGCTGAAATGAATTTAATAATCTTCAATGTAATTATTGAAAAAGCATTTACTCAAATTATTTATCAATATGGTGTTAATATATAATTTTGTTTCCCCGCAATGACTGGTCGTAATGATGGCATCAGTACTCATGTTCAACAAGAAATATAATGCTATGTGTTATGAAGAAGTAATGATTTATGTAGTGAAGTTAGCGAGAGTAAATGTATCGAGCTAATGAATGTAATCTATTGATTCTTTCTATCTTTACCCTTAATGATTCTATATCCTTCTACTATTCTATAGTTTATCAATATTTACTCACATGCAGTGTTTTTAATATCAAGTACTACAAGCAAAAGCAAAGTACCCGTGGTACTTACGATTTTGAAAAAGTACCGTGTTTTGCACTTTGCTCGGAAAAGCAAAATACCCTGATGGTACTCTGTNATCTGGCTAGCTTAAATAAACATTTTTCTGAATTAACTTTTAGTATTGTGTATACAAAAAAAAATAAAGTACAATTTACTATTGTTTTTCTTCTTTTGCTAGCCATTGGCTAACAAATAAACAAAGTACTTTTTTTATTTTACAGAGTACCATCAGGGTATTTTGCTTTTCCGAGCAAAGTGCAAAACACGGTACTTTTTCAAAATCGTAAGTACCACGGGTACTTTGCTTTTGCTTGTAGTACTTGATATTAAAAACACTGATTGTCAATCAGTGATTGACAAGCAAGAAAAAGCAAAAATATGGCTTGTGGGCTATTCCAACCTATTGAGAGAGCACCTATCATCCCTTCCAAATGTGAACAGAATACAAGGACATCTATAAAAACTAAAGCTATATATGAGTGAATTGCAACTTTTTGGTACGATTGAATTTTAGCTGTATTTTTTGAATAACGTTTTTTCTCTTCAGCAGATTTGGACAATTTTTTTACAGGATAGTACTCCCTAAGTGTCCCATTTCCATACAAAATGTCAGCCCTCTATCTCATACTATAGGTGATTTATAAAAGATACATTGCAAAAAAAACGCCATTTTTTGATAGCATGTATCAGAAAAGAAAATAATTTTAGTACAACAAATTAAGAAGGAATAAACACGAATGTCAAAGTTTGTTCATCATTCATCGCTCTATTAAAATATGTTATTGGTTTAAGTTTTATTCATTCTCCATTCACTTGTCTAACGTTCATATAGCTTGACAGACACTTATATATTTTTGTGTAGAGCGACACAAATATTACTATAGCTTCTGCTGTGGTAGAGCTAGCGGCTTTCAGACTATATGAAAAGAAAGAGGACTTTTCAAGTAACAAACTAGGGAGAAAAGGTTTCTTTTTATCAATGGTATTTCTCATCAAAAGTACCAGAACTTTTGGAAAAAAGATCGTTATACTCACTTTGTAGAGCGACATTTTGATAGTTGTGCATTTTATAACTCCCGAACAGTTTCTTCATTTTGGCTGAAATTTTTATAGAAGATACAAAACAAAAAGTTCTACAAGTTATCAAAATTTCACTCATTGATCATGTACTGTTCAAGAGAAATTTACATTATACTGGCAAATGTAGAGCGACAATTTTTAGAAAAGTATGTAGAATGACAATTTCACGGCTCTATAATTCCTCAACGACTCATGTGATTCAGCTAAATTTTTTACTCAATATATAAAGTGGCAAGATCTATAATGGATAAAAATTTCAGCCCTCAATCATCTTCTGTTCTGAAGAAATTTACATTATACTGAGAGATATAGAATGACAATTTTAAGAAAAGTATGTAGAATGACAATTTTTCGCGAATATTTTCAGTAAGGCGCATTCAAAAAATTTTTTTTTGACGTAGTTACGTGAGAAGCGATTATAGAGTATCATTTGGGAAAAAAACGATGACCGCAAAAGCGAAAATGTTCAAATTGTTGACGATTTTTACGGAAAAAATTATTCAGCATAAACATAAAAAAGCGCACTATTCTCTAGCTTCCATTTTTATTGAAAAATTCGTACCTAGCACGAATAAGGACATGATCCCAGATAGAATCGTCAACATGGTTCTCCAGAAAAGTGAAAAATGTTTTTTTCGAAATTGCCGTACTCCCCTGCAGGATTTCAGGTGGATAAAAAAAAATTTCATTTTTCGTGACAACCACATCGACCATTCCATCTATGATCATGTACTGATTTCTGCTATATATAAATTTTGAACTTTCAAAGTGTGGTTGTTTTGGCATGGAGTCACCCACAAGTAGAAAAAGTCATACATTTATAAAAGGGCAATATCTCCGTTAATAATCGATCAAGTGTTGGGAAATCTTTTTTGTGTACTACTGGCATAAATTATAATAAAATGCACTACTGAAAAATGGTATAGGTTCACTTTCATCTGTTCGCGTGAATCGTACCAAAAAGTTGCAATTCACTCATATATACAAATTATCATCATATGAGGAAATGAAAAAAAGATGTTCTTGATATCTCTAGAATAATTCCTCTTGCTGAATATTTAACTTCTAAGCCATATTCTTCGTCAGTTCCGTGGATGACTATATCCACGATATAGCGTGTGTGTAGTTAAAAATCTTTTTGTTTTTTGAGTGTAGACATATTTTATTTGTTCATTTCTATGTTTTATTTAAACAAATACGAGAATACAATATAATAGTAAAGTATGTCATACAAATATTTTTTGCTGCGACAAAAACAAATTAAGAGTTCAACATAAATTGTGCCATTGGATCATCGTGACGAAGTTTCTTCAATCGATATGCTTCTACCTCTTCTTCTGTTGGTTCTTTATGATCGACAGTATCTGATTTTAATGAATTATATTTTCGTTTTCGTTCGTCAATCTGTTCTATTTCTTCAGCTAATCGTTCGCGTTTTTCTATTTCTTTGGCTGCTTCTTGCACTTTTTTCTTATCTAATTTTTTCATTGTTGAATTTTTATCTTCAGTTGAAGCTTTTGGTTGAATTTTTTGTTTATTTAATTTTTCTCGATGTAATGCAACTAATGATTTTGGTCTATCTTCATTAGGATCATCAATTGGTGTATCTGCTTGAAATTGAATTTCTTTTTCTTCAACAATTGTACCTGTACAATAGGATTGTCGTAATAATGCATGACAACATGCATAACCCCATCGATGATTGCGCCAATAAGAACCCCATACTGATGTATGTTCATTTTCATGAATATCTTCAACATATTTTGATTTAACTGGTGCACGTTGATCACCTTTAATAATTTTTCCCAGACGATTATATTCAATATATTCTTCGGTTTGTGCTTCGACGACCAGTTCACGTGGAATACTATCTAAATATTCTGCACCACCATAACGTTCAATTAATTGTTGTTCAACCGTTTTAATAAATTGATTTTTTTTCTCATGAAATTCTTTATTTAATAATTCGAGCTTAGTTGGATCAGCTTGTGTATGAATGCTAACACCTTTGTCGGCTGCTTCCCAAGCAAATATTTGACTTTTAGCAAAATGTTTTGCATCACCAGAATAACGAACGAAATTATCACCTAAATAAGGTACTTGTGATGGATCTTTATTCGTTCCGGTAAATGGATTATCACGCATAGAACGTGATTTTGGATCATAATAAGCTGAGTCAGCATCCAAATTAAGTAAATATTTTGCTGTATCTTCTCGAATACGTAAATTACGTACACTAATACGTTGTTTGGAATCGACATGTTGGCCGGGCATGTCCATGGAGTCAGTATATTTGTATTCTTCATCGTCTTCATCATCGTCGGAATCGACGACTTTAGTTGGTTTTATTGCTTTAACTTTCTCATCAGCTTCCGATGGTTTAGCAGCAACCGTAACAAGCGGATCTGCAATTGCAGCTTCAGCAGCAGCTACTTCAGCAGCGGCTACTTCAGCAGCGGCTTCTTCATCAGCCACTGCTTCTTCGTCTAATTTTTTCGATTTTAAAGCTTTTTTTGCGTCAGCTAAACGTTGATGTTCATCTTGCATTTTTTGTTGATGCCAATTAATATCAACACCGTTCCAACGATCGCGTTTTCCATCCCAGGATAAATTTATATCGGTTTGAATATATTCATCAGGTGCAAAATCGGAACCAGTATAGCGAGCACCTAAACGACGTGGACGATCAACACAATCTTTACGTTTATGGGTCATTGCACCGCAGTTTTCACAGGCACCTGGACGATAACGTGTGGCAACTTTCTCAGCATGACCACGAGCATACCTAACGGAATAAAATATTTAAATTATTATGTTACTTGAAAAATATGAAACACAATTTAGCTCTATATATATACTCTTTGGGCTAATAATAAAGAAATATAAATAGGCAAGAATATTTTTCTAGTTAATGTGCAGTTTGTTTCACGAACTTCAAAATAACCAGGAAGTTCTACTTAGGAATGAAATTCGATATAACTAGTTGTGAATATGAGTAAGAAGAAAATTCATTTCATCGATTAGTAGTTTTCAAAACATCGACATGAAATTTAGTTTTGGCTTCCTTATTCTAAATATAAAACAGAACTTACCATTCATTAAGAGTATCAAATTGTTTTGATTTTTCTGGATGAATACGTTGATGTTTAAGTGTTGGTTTTTCATGATCATAGGTAACATACCATGGCACATCAGTCATATATTTTGGTATATGAGGATTAATATCTTTTCCTTCTTCATCGACTTCGGCAGGTGCGGAACCAGCCTTTCGTAGTTCTTCGAGTTCTTTCTGTTGTCGATATTCTTCTCTTGTTTGCTTTTTTGGTGCTTCGCCATCTTTTTTTCGTGCAAGAATTGACGGTGGAGTGGTAAAATGTTGCTGTGACATATCTGAAAACAGAAGTAAACTGTTGTTTTATTTTTATCTATTTATTTTTAAAATCTAAAGTTCTATCCAAGATATTTTTACTTTTAAAACAACAAATAAAAAACGAGATTCTTATATCACATCAGATAAATATGGCTGGATTTCGAGTATTACGAAACTTCAATGTCATATATATAGCAATGATTTGTGTTATTGTAAATACCAGTAGAATTGAGCCGATAATTTTCAGATGTTTATTCAGTTCACTATTTAATAATGTATAACACATGGGTAATGTTTCGCAGCATTGATCTGTTGAATGGCAACAAGGTAAATTCTGACATGTGACATTCCGATTAAAATTCGTTAGATTACTAAATCCACAACAATTATATTTTAATTGAATATGATCAATTGATTTTTCATAACTTTCTTTTAATAAATCATATTTGTTTTCACCACGAATCGTTAAATACGTACATGCAAGAATAAATTGAAATAGAAATAAAACAACTAAAAGTATTATGTAGAAAAACAGTAAGACTTGATGATGTTTGGCAGCGGCAACTATACCAAATACAGATAAAAATATTAAATATAAACTCAGAAATATCAAGCCAACAAGTAAATGAAGATCTATGATTAAAGAATTTACTCGTGTAAAAATGGCAAAAAATAGAAATGTAAATGCCAATATAATATAGAATATATTAAATATAATAAGTAGACGACGCCAAAATTGAAAATTTCTTTCCTCAACCATCTAGAATAAAACGCGAAGCATTAATTGAAATTTATTTCAAGACAAAAATGAATAATATCCTTCACACAAACTATCTGAACAAAACAAACAAATTATTATTATTTTTTCTTCTTCCTAACAGGTAATAACTTCATAGGAAATGGGTATTGATGCTACGGAAGACGATTCAAGAAATATCTAAAAAATTAGAATACATTAGAAAAAGTTCTAAATCATTATTTCGTTTACCTGATCGGATATTGATCGTACTTGAATTTGTAAACGGCGTAGACATTTTAATCTTTGTTGACATTGAAATATAACGAAATTAATACATTCATGCAGTTGATTGCCACTTTTCAATTTTATTGATGAATCAAAAGTTTGAATTAATTTAATATGTTGTAAGAACGGGGCTATTTTGAATAGCAATGTAAATAATTCTAATGGATGATCAGTTGATATACAAAGTGATCGTAATGAATATAAATGAAATTCACTGCTCAATTCAAATGTCGACAATTCCGATGCTGATTCAGAGAGATCCTTTAGAAGAAGAAATAAAAACATGTATATATATATATATATATATAAATTGTTCTACATTCAAATCCTATCCTATGAAGCTCCCAAGAAATAATCTATTAGTTGCTAATGAAAGCCATTTGAATAAATTTTCAATCCGGTTTAAGATTCCGAGCGACATCTAACAATTGCGAATACTATTTATTTAATAAATATTTAACATACCAATTCGAGTATATCAACATTTTGAAAATATTTCAAAGCTCGACCGATGCATCGACAATTTTTCGATAGCTTAACATGATTCCACTAGAAACAAAAAATTTCGCAATTCCAAATATTCAACAAGAAAATCTTACTGAAATTGAATTATCAACAAAATTTTTCCATTTATGCGAAACTTGTCGGCATCTAGAAAGAATGGATTTCTTTTTTTCTTCGTCTAAATATTAATCTTTACTACTTTAATCGTGTTGGTACATCAGTATAGTTGATTATCTTTTGAAAGAATTGATCATATTTATTTGTATTGAACAGATCCGTTTTGTCATTTTCGTTTAATTTCGTAATAAATAAATCAATGTCATCTTTGGACAGTCCAATACTTCTTAATAATTCTAAATCTTCATATACATAATATGGCAATATTTTACTTCTTTTTGCATTCTCAAGTTCACTATCGGCATCGGATAATGTTCGTTTACGTGTATATACAATTGATTTATCAGCAAATATAATTACATTGTAATAGGATGAATCAACATGATTCACTTTTTGGCCATCTTTAATTGATAAAGGTTTTGAACCAAATATTTTTCGAATAGTACTAGGTGATAATTCTAATAGTAGAATTGAATTCAAAAATGATTGTTTTTTAAATTTCGTATAAATTTACCTAAATCTAATTGATTATTATTTGAATATTTGACAAGATTTTGGTGGAATAATAAATAATGATCATAAAACTTTATTGTCACAAATTCCTCACTATCAATACAATGTTGGACAAGTTCATGCTGGTCATCGGCCATTACGAATATTCTACTTCGAAAATAAAATCATTTTAATTCATAATAATAGAATTATTTATTTTATTACCAGGTTTTATTCAAGAAATTTTCATTTGGTCATACTTGCGTAATAGGCATCAACGAACGATTGCCCAACTTTTGCTCGGCACTTCGAGTCATTTGCGTGTCAATATTGTTTTTTCGTTGGCTTAATTACTCAACGACTCAAATGAGAGAAATCGTGTTACAGACGCCATCTATAGGAAAAATCGAGATGTCACGAAGGTGCAGATTTTTTTCGATGAGCTGATACTTTCAAAATATTCATATTACCCACTAATAATAATCTTACTGACTTTTTGCTTGAACACTAATTTGAATGTTTAAGGTTACACCCTGAAGTTGAAATTAATTCAAGTCTGAATATTACTAATAGCTTGCGTTACACGCCAGTAGACGGTCAATTTTTTATATTCATTACTCCCATGAGTATGAATTCTATAGTAGCTAAGCGTGAAATTCTCTCTTTAGGCTTTCTACACTAAAATTTGATCTTGAGGAAGATTACGCCTACATGTGCTGACTCAGTACACACAGACGTATCCGGGATGAAGTGATTCATCTGTTTAATTCGTTTTACATTTAAAACAAAATTGATCAATAGGCTTTATGGTTCATTTTGATTCAAAGCAGAATAGAATAGTTATTATTTTGTTAGAGCGAATAGAATCACATTTCTCAATCATCAATCGTATGAACTCAACATTGACACAGAATCGATCAATTGTTGTTTTTTAATCTAGAGAAGTTTTATTTTATTTCAGACTCACTAATACACAATTAACGATATGACTGTACTTTCTAAAATAAAATCCTGACAGATTATGTACAAGATGATTAAAATAAGAAGTTCGTCGTCACCTCAAGATATATCTTGATAGGTTCACAACCAAAAATTCCTGTAATAAAGATGTAAAGGATAGAAAAATGCAATACTATTCACATAACTAATGTACCACTCACGTGGAATAACCGAGCTGACAGGTACAATAAAGAAAAAAGATGCATGAATTTTCCCATTATTGTTCTTTTATCTCGAATGAATATTGAAACTTGTGAAAAACGCTGTTTGTATTACTCGAAAATATAATTTCTATTTACTTTAGTTGAACAATTTCTTGTCATATTTCTAATCTATTCTTCTCATTTATTCCGTCATCTTTGGAGCGCTTGAAAAATCTTCATTTTATCTCTCATTTCCTTTTTCTTATCTTTTTTCTTTTCTGCTGGCATGACAGCCACAGAATAGTGCATTTGTATACAAATATACATGACGTGAAATGTCTCTTAATTTCTTCCAATGCTCATTCTTTATTGAACATAATATAGAGATAGTATCTTTTTTCTCTCCTATTTTTGTTGTTGCATTCAGATTCATAATCAGGAGATAACGTGTCTAACTGTGTGTGCTTCTTCTCGATTCATTGTTTGATGTAAGATATGTCGTTCCTATTTGACGCTTGCCAAAAAGGAGATGTTGAACAGGTTAAATTTCTAATCGAACGACAAGTAAGAATTTCTATTATTTTCTATTCGAAATTTTCAATCGAATAATTTAGTGCGATATCGATCAAGTAACGGAAGAAGGTCGAACAGCACTTCACTATTGCTGTGAACATGAAACTATTGATTGTGCGAAAATTTTATTAGAAAATGAATCGATTAAAAATTCAATTATTAATAGGCAAGATAATGAAGGCTTTTCAGCACTTCATTTAGGTATGATTATAATAATGAAGTTTTATTTATTTTAATTTTTTAAAATAAATTGCAGCTTGTTTGAATGGAAACGCAGTTATGGTCAAATATTTATGTGAACAACAGGGCGATGTGAAACTAGTTGATTATGAATCACATTCTATTTTTCATTGGGTTACAGGTAGATTAGATTATATTGCTGTTGTGAAGTTCCTCAAATGAAATATATAAATAAAAATTTAGTCTGTGGTCATATTGATCTTTTCGATATTCTTGTTCAATATCAAGCACCGATTCATACATGTGACATTTATGGAGCGTTTCCAATTCATTATGCATCACAATTATGTGGCAATAAGGAGCCAGTTAAAAGTATTAGGATATTTTTACAAAGATCAACTTGTTATTCTACTTTCGGTAGGATTGGCTATTTTGAACAAAATAATTGATAACAATGCAGATGTCGATTGTTTGGATGAACAAAAACGAACGCCATTTCTTTGGGCAGCAAGTGCAAGTAAGCAGCTGGGCCTATCTTGTTTAATTCAATTTTTCGATGCATGATTTTATCAAGTTTGTGTAGACTATCAAAACAAAAGTTAGAGATTATCATTTGAAGACAAAGAGAACAACGCTTTAAAATCTTCTGAAATAATTGAGCTACGTTTAATGATGTATATCTATATCTTCCAGACAGCATCTGTTTGGCGATGATCATGTCAGTTATTAAAGTTCCATGAAATATGCTAAAATCTGACATAGCGTGACGTAGCTAGTTACCATGGATAATTTATCAGTATCGAAGAGAAAACAGAGGACTGATAACGGAAATAGAAGTTACAACTTACAGCTAAGACAATTCCAGACTGACACTAATATTGATTCAAGCGTTACTTGTGCTTAGAAAATTATTTCCATCGGGCTTGTTTGTCAACTCGGGATAGTTTCACTTTTTGATGATGAAAAACTTAGCCGTGCCGAACTAGTTTTTATTTCAAAAACTGGAAATTCTCAATGTGTGACTGTAACTGAGCCAAACCTTTAAATTAGCCATTAATAGTGTTCGAGTCTACGAAGGAAATCTTCAAGTCACGCTATTATGATCTTTATAGACACTCTAACAAGCAATAAATAAAGTTCTTGTTACTTCTTTAGATCTTTTAAACTTGATACTCTCAACCATCAGAATGCTGCTCGTTTGCCAAATGCAAACTCGGAACATCGAGCAAAGAGATATCTTACCATGAATAATTTATTGTCATAGATTAGTAATCGCTAATGCATTCAAGTTAATAAGCCATAGACAGGAATTTTTCTGAGTTCCTTAGCGTCTGCATAATGAGTACGCGATTGACTTAAATTCGATTAATCAATGAGAGAGCTTCCCTGGTAAGTCGTATCTTACTTTTTAAATCTTCTCCCTCGTTACTGATGGATAATTTTCAAAACAAAAATTTATTTAGATGCGACTGATGCTTTACGAACTCTATACAAAGCTGGCGCCAATCCGTTACATGCTGATAAAGATTCTCTAACTGGTAAAATCCCAAAATTTCAAAGTTTATTTTAATATTGATTATTCTAATCTAGCACTTCATTGTGCAGCAACTTGTGGACATATATCATGCATTCGTATGCTAGTCGAATTATATGGATGTCCACTAGAAAGTTTGTATTTCGAAAAACAAAAAATCAACCAAGTATTTTCTCTATTAAAAAACGAAACATGTTTTATCTAGGCGAAGATGTGAATGGTTGTACAGCTTTATTTTATGCAATTACACTTGAACATTCGAATGCTTGTCGAATTTTACTAGATTTAAAAGCTAATCCGAATCATAAAGATAATCGTGGAAGAACGTAAGTGAAATAATTACGACAAAAACTATCTATTATTTCCATATCCAATTTTTATTAGGCCAAGTCACTGTGCTGCATTAAAAGGAAATATTGATTGTTTGAAATTTCTCATAGAATACAATGGTGATATTTGGGTAAAAAATAAACGTGGTGATTATCCAATACATGAAGCTATTAATGCCGTGTCACTTAGTAAACTGCGCAATCAGAACAATGATCAATTACAATTACAAAAAGGATGTTCTGGTATTTATTTGTTGATTTTCTTTGAAATATTATTCGTTGATTCGTTTAGATGTTGTTCGCTTTATACTTCAATTGTACCCGAAGAAAATTAACATACAAAATGATGAAAATAGAAGTCCTCTGCATTTAGCTGCTAGCTTAGGAGATATTAACATGTGCAACGTATTAATTGAATGTGGAGCAAGAGTTAATTCATTTATTCAAACATCAGCAGTAAGTTATATTGATAAGTCTAAACAAAGATAACCGTATGTATAAAGGTGAAATATTTAGTTCGCTCTGAGACAGAAGCAATTCTGTTGATATGATAGGTTTTTTCTGTCTGTATTGAATTTAGTGGGTATAATGTCGTGATGACAAGAAAATCTAATATGAATAAGACAGAACTGCTTTTTTTTTGACCACACAAGTTTCGTAAGATGTTAAGTCAAATAACAGGATATTTTCTCGTTCTATTGTCTTAGGAAAAATTCAATGGACTGAGAGAAAACAACAAGATTCACATAATAAATTTCCGATTTATGAATGAACTCATCAGACACATGTTATACTTGAGGAGTCTATTTTCAAACCGGAAATTTATTGTGGGAATATTTTGCTTTTCATAGATTATAAATAGGCATGAAATGCAGGAGAAAAAACAAGACTAATCTTTTCCATACAGATTTATGAAAGCAGCCTAACGAGAGAGATCTTCTTTATTATATTTTATTTTCTTCTAGTCCATCCGAATAGATACATAAATGCATAATATATATATTCCGACCCGTATGTTTTTTGAATTCTTCGGAAATAGTAGTAACAAGCTATTAACTATTCTGTATGCTTAACATTCTTTTGACTGAAAAAGCTTTATTTATTTTAGTTAATCAAAAGTGAATTTTTAATGTAAGCAAGAAAGTCACGTTTTTCTTTTATCGACAGACGGGTGAAGAGTTTTTCCATCCTTTTTAACTGCAAGTAATAATTAAGATAGATGCATGTTTCTGCATTCAAGATAATATTTAATGAGGTTCATTGTGCATATTTAGTTGCTGCCCTATTTAGAAAAACAGTCGAGTGTAAATTTTAGTTTTCTATCAACAAAATATTGTTTTAAATTTTCTTTGGAAAAAATTTATTTATTTAAATCGCTTAGAAATTCTCTGATTTTTTTTAAGGGTAATTTTCTAACAGCGTATGATCTCGCTCGTATTCGTCATCAAAATACTTGTGCTGAATATCTTCTGAGTAATTACGGTGGTCAACGCGGCAATTTACTAGCCAATATTTTCGCTCGACGCATTCAAAAATCGTTTCGACAGTATAAAATGAAAAAATCTTCAATTGAAAATGAACATCAGAAACAATTGGTTGTGACAAATCAAACAGATACGAATAGAAATTCTTCTGCATCCGAAGAATTATCTTCTCGTTCAAACATTAGAAAAATTTCAATCATAAAATCAACCAATCATTTATTAAATCAAGCAAATGTATGTTTACATAATAAAATGATTGAAGATCATTTTAAAGAGTTGAAAATAAATATACCGAAACTTGAAACATATGTGAGCAATAGTTCGAAAGCAGAAAAACATTCGGCTCGACAACGCCGCAGTTTATTTGCCGAATCAAAAGGAACAATGACATCCATCAATCGAAGTGATGATCAAGAGTATTTAAAAATCGCTTTTTATTTTTCTGATTGAGTTATCAATTCTTTTAGATCGACTCTACCGAAACGAATAATAATTCATGCTTCAAGTTCCATAGCAACATCAGTTAGACTCTATGAACGACATAAATTAATTGCTGAAGAATTATATAAATTTAAAAAAGCTCGAATTCATAATACTTCTGTAAAAATTTATAGTTGAATGTAGAACAAAAAAAATAATGACATTTTAAATATTTTTAGATCGTTATCAATCGACAATTATATAAAATTTTAATTGAAAATGCGTTCGATCCTCATAGTCGATGTGCCACTGAAATCGAAGAATATCTTGAAAAATTATTAAAAGCTTACGAAACTGAATTAGAAGCGATACGAAAGCGTACTAAAGTAAATAGAATAGAAAATTTTCTTATTTTATTCTTTCATATATTTTTCTCTACTTTTAAGAGCGTTCCTCCAATACGTGTACATAATTGTTCACAAAGGTATTTTTATTTATCTATTTTACTGTTTGACTCATGTTTTCTCTATTCATAGGACAGCGAAAACCAACAAATAACAAAAGTTATGACTGACGAATAATAATAATAATAATCAATATTTGTTTCTCTTTTGTTTATTTTTATTTGCAATCATGTGTTTATCATTTTTCTCTTGTGTTGCATATTGTGTGCTTATCGTTGTGCAATTGACAGTTAGTAGAAGGGCACGCTTGATCGGTTTCTGAATAGCTAAAGCGAAGAAAAAAAAAGTTGTATGTATTCATTCACGAAATCACATTCGAAAGGTTTGATTCTCGATATATCTGTACATGGTATGCGGAGTTTTTGTTTTTCATCGTCAGATCATAGAATAGAATTTCTATTTTAGAAACAATCCAGTTAAATTATCTATGGAAGACACAGGAATAGACAATAACATCGATGATAAAACAGTCGCTAGTAAAACTACTGAGCGACGTTCTACCAAAACGAAATCAGCTCCAAAAGCGCTAACAGACGAAACGGAGATACCAGTGAAAAGTACTGAAAAAAAACGAAAAGCACCCAAAACACCCACTAGTACCACAGATACTAATGAATACGAGGAAATCTATGAATCTAAAGCTCAAGAAACTCCCGAAATCAAGAACAAAACTGAAGAAACTTCTATTCAAGATCAAGAAGTTTCAATTAAATCAAAGAAAAAACGAGCACCAAAAATCGAAACAGCCAATGAAACTAATGAATTAGTATCAACTGACGAACCTATGAAAAAGAAAAAATCCAAAGCGCCAAAAGCTTCTACAATTGATGATAATGCTCCACAAGAGATTAACACTCCATCTCTAGACACACTAGAACCATCTACTGAAATTAAATCTAAAGAGAAAAAAACTAAAAAATCAAAATTACCATCGCAACCACCAGCACTATCCGATTCATTTGAGAATTTACAAGTTACCAATCTCGATGATATATATTCACCATATTCAGGTATATTCATCTTAACGACATCCCAACATTGACATGGGAGGAATTACATGTCTAGTAATTAATTCATTTTTCCAGTGAAAAGATGAATCATTAATCTGCAAATATGTCCTCATGAATATTTCATTTTTAGACACAAATGATGCTATCCCTATTCTTGATAATGAAAATCTACCACCACCTGAGAATACGGCCAGTGAATACACACAAGAAATCTTAAACTCCTACAATGCTCTCGCAGCCAACGTTGACTTTTCTCGATATGTTGGCGATGATCAATGGCACCTTATGCATTTACCAAAGTCAGCTCGTGTAGAATCAAAATCACTTATGCGCAAAATTTTACCCGGTGGTCATAATAAAGATGAAAAGCAAGCGAAAAAATCGGCGGCTCCAAAAGGTAGCATATTCAATCGTATTCGTGCCGGTGTAAGTACTCTTGTCGGTGATGAAAAGAATTTAATTTTTGGTGAACAGTCAAAATATGAAATGGTTGAATATGAGGAAGAAGACGATGAGGTTGATACTGATGATTTAAATCGTTATGCACAAAAACTACGTGAACTCGAAGATCACGATCGTGAAATAAATCCCGAATTTTTAGTTATTGGCAACGGAAAAGCAGTTTATGGCGTACATGAAGCCGATACGGATGGCAAAGTCAAATTAGCCTCACGTAAACCGATCTATGACCGTTTTGCTGATCAAACAGTAAATGAGCAAACGGAAAAAAGACGACTTTTATCTCGTTTAAAACTTCCGTTTGGTCGAAATAGAGATAAAGATGGAAAAGAAAGTAAATCAGCGAATGGCACACCAAATACGGATAAAAATCGAAAAGCCACCGACGATGATAGAACTGCAGTGACAATAGATGACAATCCATTGATGAATTCGAAAGCTACTCTATTATTAGGCGTATATGAGTCTTCGCTTCCATAAGAAAAAAAACAAAGACAAAAGCCAACCACATCGCTTCATTTATTTCTTCTTTTTTTTCTTTTTTTTATGTCGATGTATGCGTTATTTTATACAAATACATGCCTTGCCTTTTTCCGAGAGGAAAAAAGAACAGATGGAATTCCTGTTTCTATCGTTCTCATTTACTGGCTTTTATTTGACAAAAGCTTGAGGGTGAGTGGAACTACATCCTAATTTTGTTCTTCCTACATCACGACAAATGTAGACTCTCTTTATGTGTATGCTTCGTGATCAATAAGCCGAAGCTCTCTTTTTCATTACAATAATCCTCTATAGTCTTGCATGCGACTCTTTGTTTCTTCACAAGTTATAAAAATATGTAGCATTGTCTACTATTACTACTACACACAATCACACACACAAATATAAAGCATACGACATGGCATTTCTTTTATGTCACTTAAACGTTTGACAAATTATGGCTGTGAATTTACTCGGCCATTCAGATATTGATGCACGCGTAATTCTTAATGTTGGCGGTACACGTTTCGAAACATCGAAATCTACATTAAAAAAATTACCGGCAACACGTCTATCGAAATTAACTGAACAGTTATCATCGTATGATCCAATATTAAATGAATATTTTTTTGATCGTCATCCAGGTGTGTTTTCTCAAATATTAAATTATTACCGCACCGGAAAATTACATTATCCTATAAATGTTTGCGGACCTCTTTTTGAAGATGAACTATCATTTTGGGGTTTGCAACGCGAAGAAGTTGAACCATGTTGCTGGTTTGTATTATGGGAGAATAAAAATCTGTTTTATGAAAAATAGCCTTTCTTTCTTATAGGATGACTTATACAAAACATCGTTCAACAGCTGAAACACTATCAATTTTAGATAGTCTAGAATTAGATACAGTGCGTTCATCTCAACAGGAAGTTATAAAAAAATTCGGTTGGGACGATGATTTCGATTATATTCAAGGCAATTTACCACGATATAAAAAAGTGATGATGATCGTATGGCAAATATTCGAAGAACCGCGTTCATCGACGATTGCTAAAGTTATTACTGTGATTTCAATATTTTTTATACTTGTATCTATATTATCATTTGTTTTACAAACATTATCAATGTTTCGTATAACTGATATTGATTTTGTCACTGTTTATATTAATAAAACTGCCACCGATCGAACGCCAACATTAAGTCGACAACAAGTTCATCCATCTTTCGACGTTGTGGAATGGATATGTACGTTTATTTCCTTTTCTTGTTTGTTTATTTTGCTTTTCTGTTTAGGCAATACATGGTTTGTATTTGAAATTATGATAAGATTTATTGTTACGCCGAACAAGAAAGAATTTTGTAAATCAACTTTAAATATTATTGATTTTCTCGGTAGGCTTTTTTATTTTCGGAACGAATCATTTTACTCTTTAGCCTTGCCATTCTTCTCATCTATTGAGAGAACTATATTTCTCTATATGAGTATATATTTAACAACATCAAACAAGCATGTCTGTGTGTTGCATGCAACTATTTATCAAAAGAAAGAAAAATATTTTGAGTAAATTTTTATATTTGATATTCTTGGCTAATTTTTAAAATTATGTCTCTTTTGACTTGAAATAATTGACGGCTAGCTACTATTGAATATACAACATAAATGCAATTTTCTTTGAGTTTTACGCATGAGTTGTGATTTTATGTTTTCGTGGTTATGAATATATTTTAAGAAGCTAATTATATTACTTTAATTTGCTGTTATTTACTAATAAAGATTTTAGCTAAAGCTAATTTGCACATCTGTTTTTCCTATCAAAAATGAGGAATGCAACGATAGTCATGATTTACACGATTGTCGTACCAAACATTCTTTACCTCGAACAAAAGATTGATATGAGAGAAAGCTATTTTTCGGGTCATCAATCTTTTCTTTTAAAATGAACTCGGTTGAATATTATAAATGTAAAAGATAGGCGACTTGCGATAGGCTAATTATATGTTTTTACGTATGTCGACGAACAATAGCGACAACATTTTACATGTCGACTAGATTTATTGTTCTTAATTAGCGTATGATTGCGAAAGCAATTCACATGCCATAGAAGACTTTCTTAGTGTTTCCTCCGAAGAAGAAAAAATTAAAAATATACTTTTATTTTTATTCTAGCAACAACTTGGTTCTTTTTCACATGGGCATTGATAAAACTACATGTCAATGATAATGAAGCACTTGATTTATTGTCCACCATACGGATCATGCGGCTATTTAAATTATTTAATCATCATCCTGGCTTGAAAGTTATTGTTACATCAATGAAATATTCGTCGTCTGTTTTATGGTTATTGATATTTTTCGTTTTAATTGCGGTTGCCGTATTTGCTTCATTGATTTATTATGCTGAACGCATGACAACCCGACATCCCGACGAGAATATGTTTCGTTCGATACCAGATGCGTTATGGTTCAATATGATTACAATGTCAACTATTGGCTATGGAGATTTATATCCGAAAACTATGTTAGGAATGTTAATTGGTGCTGTTTCCACAGGTAATCAAAGAATCCTTTTATTTTCAGGCAGAAAAAAAATAAACATTTTTTGTGTTTAGTCGCTGGTGTATTGATTATTGATTTGCCAATGCCAATTATTGTCGAGTCGTTTGCAAATTTTTATACACATCTTCGAGCGCGATCGAAACTACCGAAGACTCGACGAAAAATTGGCCCAGCTGAATCAAAAATTAAAAAACGAACAGCAATGGCTACACTCGATAATGGACAAAATCTTAAATTACTTGGACAAACAGCGAGAGCATCGATATTTGGCAATAAAACTCTAACTAGTCATAATATTAAATCTTCAGTTGCTTAAATAATTAAGCCAACAAGATTCATGTTTTTGTTGTATAACTTATAAAAAAAAAGTCAATTTATGTGAACTACGATCAACTTGACTCAATCAACAAGTTCTGATGAAAATATGGAATTTTCGGTATTTTATAAATTCCCTAAGAACGACCCTAACAGCTACTTTTTCAAACTATACAATTAAAGAATGGCTAATCCAATCAAAATGAAATTGCTTTCAGCTGTAAGTTCCACGAAGCGATAATAACTCGATTTACATTAGTCTATATTGTGTTATATTTATCGATGTAAAAATGTGGTGACACTAAAACTAATAATGTTACATTTTTTAATCAAAATTCTTAGGTTTTGTTGACCTCACGTATATTTTCGAAGAAAACAGTGAGTGTAAGTTGAATTGTTAGGTTTTTGCGGCTCCCCTGTACCCCATCCCCTCCCCACTACAGACATAATACATAAAAAAACTAACACTTAGACGCACTAATTTGAAACGTTTTTGGTACAGATCGATTACCTATGTTCACCACTACTCACATCAGTAATAAAAATCTATTTTCACTAATTAGAAATCATTCTAATTAGGATTTAATCTCTAATTAATCATCAAATCTGTCGTTCTTATTATTATAGCCCATAGTTACGACAGTATCGTATATTTTTATTATTACAGACGTTAGCAACGAGTGCATGCTACCGCTACAGAAGCTAGCAACTAGTTTATGCTACTATTACGCTCGTTACTTCTACCACCTACAATAACAGATGAAGATTTTAATCTTTTTTTTCTCATATTAATACCTTATTCTAGAGGCTGAATCCACATTAGTGTATTTACAATTAGCAACTTTTCCACCCGCTGGGGAGCTTTTATCAAATTTCCGTTTATGAAAAAATGTATCAGTTTCTCACCTAGTAATACGAAAAAATATAAATTTTTCAACAATATTGATAGGTATATCCTAAATACTGTTTAAACTATTATCATTCACAATATTTCTCAATGAAACCACTAAACACTTCAGGATACTGACATATTCTAAACAAAAGGTTTTATTATCTTATTGTTGAACAAACTATGATCTTACTACACTGAAAAAAGAAAACTTCTATTTGATCAGTATCTAACTGGCCGAAATATGTGAGTTCCACATTTTAGCCCCAACGGGGCTGCGCTGAATAGCTTTCTACCATCTTATATTCATATTTCTCGGCGGAATTATATAGATTCCACAAAATTAAAAAATCGCAATTTCTATACAATGGCTTCTGCTTGTTGATAGAAAGGTTGCATGAAGCTGAATTAGATCAGCATGAGAATATAAATACTTTTATAATCGAAACAATTATGATATTCTGCATAGCTACGAGTATTCCATGCGAACATATGTTTATGGTTTGCCAATGAAATATCATCCATACTTTACAGATATAAATCAGCCACAAATAGCCATATTGCTTCACTAGAATGGAAAATCGCTCTTATTTGCATGATATTATCTGTTCCATGTGCCAACGACATTTGATTCCTATCAAAAGTTAGAAAATCATTTTAACACAGAAATTTTACTCTTCTTAACGAAATTCAGAGAAGCTAATTGAATTCTAAGCGTTTTATTTTTATGTTACAGTCTGTGCTTGAATTCTAAGTCGAAAGCATTTCGCCAGACAAATTTGAAGGCGTTGGTCTAGAAATTATGAAATTCTTTCTGTAATTGTATATAAACCATTCCAGATTATTATAGAATTTCTATGCATATTTCTTAGCGAAATAATCGTAATTATCATTCAGACAAATATATTTCATATATGCAAATAGAATACTTCGGCTTAATTTATGTTTGTTAGAATAGGGAAAATGCTCAGATTTTTTCTTCATTCAAGACAAGTGAAGCAAATATTCCGGATGAAGAAGAAGAAAAAAACGATATGGCATGAATACGAGTTTGTAAAGAAAATATATTTATTCTCAATCAATGAGCTATGAGACAATATGAAAGACGTTGCTCATTTTTCTTATTAACACTTGTACTCGTGTTGGTGAAGTTTGACTATTCAAGAATGAAACAAACAAAATCAAGTGTCAGTCTATCTGCGTAATTGTTCTTCCTTTCATATTTGATATGCTTTTCATGTTACACATTCCGCATGATGCATTGAAATCAACGAAAACTCAGTCACATTTGTGCCCATCAGTTTTAATAGATCCACTTATGTAAAAGAATGACGTTAAACTAAAGAACAAATTAACATTTGCATATGATTGAATAATAATAATGTAGTCAAGTTCCATTATATTTCCGCACCAAATTATAATAGAAATTAATGTCAATGTCAAAATCAGCATATTGGTTCTATTCTTCAAATACGAACAACAATAGAATAGCGTAATATATTCTTTTTCCTTCTTCCAATGAATCTAAATGATCATGAGAAAAACTCTCAAACCCCTGATTCTATTAAATTTTCACCCACTCGAGGTTATTGTCAGTCAATTTTATATTGATCCCTTGTGAATAAAACACTCGACAAAAACCGTGTGAGCTATCGATTTTGCTGGATATCCGATATAAAATAATACGTAAATATGATTTTTTATTTTTAAAGGTCATCTCGAGCGATTTGATATCGGATGCTATCCTCTATAGTCCTTATAATATTTCGGATCATAAATGGACAATGTATGAGATGCTCCGGATAATGAATGTCGTATGAAAGTCTATTTAAAAACAAAAAGATTCGGCCGATAGAAATCGTGATATAAGCTATGTGGCTAAGTCTGATTATTCTTGCTCGAATTGAACGTTCTGTTTCTCTTGTTCAGACAAACTATGATGCAGAGTAAAAGTTTGTTCACTGTGATAGAATGATGCCTTGCCGCTGTTTTTACCTCCACCATGAGTGCCTTTGTCCAACAACAACTCCTTTTGTTGATTCTACTTCTTTTACTCTATCTTTACTATTCATTAGCAAACAGGACATATCGTATAGAAGTAACGAATTTCGTCTCGAAAACCTACGTCATAATGAAAATGTGAATATGCGGGTAGAAAGGTGAATGAGCAATATGAGAATCAGATAGATAAATTCACGAAGAAATCAATTAAAAGAACAGCTAATCGAAGATATATTCACCAAATTCAGTTCATTTGAATATGAGAATATGTGTATCTGCCTATCAGCAGTCGAGAGTTAAAATATAAATATACAAAATTATATAGAGCTCCAAGCACTTTCACAATCTCGAATAGTAATTTTTTAATAATGCACCATTAGGGTGAGTAAATATTGTGCTTAACGAATTTCACATTCTTTTTTTCGGTGATTTATGGTAAAGCGGTGATATTCATTCGATTTTTTTCTAAACACAAACTTTCTAAATTTTGAATCGGTGACGTAGGTGTAATTGATGATACAGAACATTGAGAAGAAAATTGTTTATTAATGACATTTATTTTCAATGCGCTAAAACAACGGTCGAACAAGATCGAGAAAAGATCTTGAATTCAAGACCATGAACAAACAGTTCAACTACAATTCGATGGTGCATCAATCGAGGTAGATGAAATTGGCAGACAATTCGTTCATATTACACACTCATCACCTTTTGGAAATCATTGGAAAAACGATAACGAAGAGCCCTTCTTTATAGAATAATAATTCTTGGCAACAGGGTTGTTCTCTATTTTTATTTCTGACACATCAATTGTATATGAACGTGGAGATATAGTGAAGAGACAATAACGCATACGGAAATATGTTTCGGCTGCAATAACATTAAGGTTGCCGGAACATCATAATTGAAAAGAAAAAATGAAGATGTAGAATATTGTTCACATCCGGAAACACTTCTCATGAGCATTGCAGCATGTACTCTGATATTCGATTTAATATTTGAATTTTCCAGCAAACAACATCATTTTCAGAGCCATTCTTGAAACCAACAGTTCATGATAAATGATTTTCTCAGGTAGCTTTTTATCCGCATCTTCATTAGCGTCTCGTTATATTGTAGGTATTTCGATCATGATATTTTTTCACCGGAAAAATTCGAATACTGTACACAAATCTTATTGGAATCATTAGCTGAAAGTATGGGAAAAGTAAACACCGTTTTTGAATCTAACAGATTTGTTTTTCTATAACTGAGAATTGAAAAAAGGAGTGAAGTTATATGAAATCTCGAGAGAAGCAAATAAATCTCCAATGTACAAATTAAAAGTGAATGTGGCACGAATGACGTCTTTTGTCAAATAAGTTACACTTGGGATGCAATGAGTAGTCAAAGGAAAAGACTCCGTCTTTCAGCAAACTTGCATTGTACGATGCTGGTACCAGATAGATTCGAAAACTCGATATGTTCTGTGCAAGCATTAGTAGCTAAAGCTCTGTTTTCTACTTACCTTAGTGTGATTTTTCTAGTAGAATGAAATTCTTGATGAAAGAGACACGTTGAAGGCGTGCCATTTGTTTTTCTTTTCCGATTGGTTGAAATTCATGTGCTTGAACTCTCGTTTGTATGTTTTTAAAATTTTTCTCTGTAACAGTATTCAGAAAAGATAGCTGCGCATTTTATAGACTTGCTCTAAAAGACTAAATGTGAAGTTGTTCTTCCGGGAAATTTCTTTTATGAACTACTGATCTATATAATCGTGCTATTCTATGTAAAACTTGATGAGAGACGTTTAATGGTGGATTGTATCACACGAAACCATTTTGTAACTATTTAAACCGAGAGTGCACAAGTACCAAATGATTTTATTAAGAACATCGTTTTTCCCGATTCGCCAAGCGTCATGGAATTAAATTGATATTTAAAGCAAACATTGCATAGACCTCAATTTTAAGCTACAGATTTTTGCATAAACTACGAGTTCATATATATATGAGATCACTAGCATGAATTAATTATCTGTTAAAGGATTCTTTTTCTTGATATTTCAACCTTGAAACTTACTTACTATGTCACCATCTAGAGAAAATGCACATTGTATTTAGGTCGCTTTTATGCATGTGTCATAGAAATCTAGTTGATATTCCCTTGTTATCCGTTAAATGTTGATGATGAACATCTTACTGCTCAGATTTATTTTCTATTCACTGAGACAGACGTAGAACAAATAGGTAAGATAGTAATCTCTAAGTAGGATTGGAGATAAAATGGCAATCTCATCAGAAACATAGATGACAATGTAATAACTGAGAGTATTATTTTAACAAACTTACTTACCTTTAAAGACGATTTTGAATTAAATAGGCATTTAATTTAAGGAATGTCATATGAGATATATGCATGACTTTTCATCTAATACCTAGAATGTTCATTAAAAGTTTGCAGTAATCTTTAAATAACAGATTTCAAGAAAACTCTATTGCTTGCAGACACATCAACAATAAATAGGCAGCTAATATTTGTTTTCTTGAAAGCAATTGTATCAGAATAAAAATTTATTGTCGTACATCTCTCCGGTATTATAATGCAGGCATATGCCATACCTGTGCCAATATTGATGGCAAGCCTCGTTGATCTTCTTTTCTTGTGTAATCGTTAGGCATCTGTCTATCTCTGTTTCTTGTCTTTTTCTATATAAACATGTGTTATATGTGAAATAGTTATATACACTGGAGATTTGAAGTAACTAAATAAACATAATTATTGAGCGTGACCACTAGCTACTCTTTCAGTTTTTCGTTGCGTAGTGATTCCGGCAGCTCGTGGCCATTACAGCTCAAATATAGCTGTTGAATTATAACTTTAATAATGCTAAGCAGCGGTATTAAACAAGTGAGACAACAATCGAATGGCGATGATAATGAACGAAATTATCTATCGACTGTTAGCAGTTTCAATTCGTCGATTTTCAATATTTCATTTGTGAGCACGATTCAGTTGATATCTGATATGTGTACACTGAAACAGCTGGGAAAAGTATTTTTCGCTCAATTACCCACAAGTTATATTAGTTTTTCTTGTGTTAAATTAGAGATGCTACGTTAGACAAACTCAAAAATGAAATGTAGAACTTTTTATGAAGACTTAACGTATGACTAAATTTTTCGCACACGAGTTACTGCCTATAACTCTTTAGTTGGTGCTAAGGGACTACCTTTTATCTCTTCTACTGCTATACAGCTGGTACAAGAATTCATTCTAGGCATTGTAACGAGATTACAACGAGTGAAAATGAAGTTTTTCTGTGCTCCTCGCTCGTTACGAATCGTTATTATATTTATGTTTACGCTGTTATAATGAATCGATGAATGTGAAATGTAAAGATACCTAGTTCAGTTACCGTTGACTGTGTTGTTTGTTTCTTCATTAAGTGGATTGCTGAATATGTCTATCACAGTCCGATGTCCTATATTTTATAGAGAGAGTTCAAGCGGTAAACTTCTTTAATGTGCTGTTTTTCTCTTTTCTTTATTATTTTTCCTTGTTTCATTTCCGGTCTCTATACCCTGTAGATAATTAGGGGAGCGTCTGATCTAGAGTGTAGGTGTGCCAATGCTATTGTCAAATCTAATTGATCTTCCTTTTCTCGCTCTACTTTTTTCAGCTCTCTCTCTCTCTCTTTCTGTTCGTCGTTGCAATACTCCTCTTTTCCAATAGATTGTTTGAGTGAAAATTTGTCCTTTGCTAACAGTCATCATATTTATTTCAGATAGTAGAATTGCTTATAATCATCTGTAACACTGAACAATAGACGCTGGAAGATTTTCCCTCTGTGTCATCTCGCTTGCAATCCATTTTTAATCCCTTTCATTTTCATTTCGTTCAGCAGTTAGCATAACGTTTTGACTTAGAGTTCGAGAAAAAGAACTTCACTGGCATATTCAGATTAGTCGATAACGCAACCATTTTAACTGATAGCTTTAACACAAAATCATTCTCAATTGATCTAATTGACTTGCTTTCTTCTTTGATAGTATTTTTTGACATTTGTCCGGATTTTGGATTCCCGTTTTTTTTTTGTAAGTCTGTGCTGTAACTATTCTTGGCTTTAAAATAAAGTAAATGTCAAAATCACTTAAATTAACGATCGTAGAACAGTGATGGTGACTTGCAGCATCTGAAAATTAGACGGTAGCCAAGTAAGTGAGAGTAAATTTCAGACAGCAACTACTATGTTTAAGGCGAATTATGAGCCTTTATATGTCCTCGATGTAATTCTCATCATACGAAGTGACACCGTCTTCAGTAGTATTACGTAGAATGACCTGGCATCTCAATGAGAGTATCAGTTTGCTCAATGCTAATGAACATGATTTTGAATTTTTCAGATTGGAAGCATCTTGAGTTCATCGTCTTTACAAATATCGTCAATCGGTTTAACTATGTAATAACTCTTCTATCAAATGACTTCTATATTTGATCCTTATACAATAAACATTTCCAACAGAAATATGTGACTACTAAGCTTGATAAGATGAACCGTAGTCTATAGGAAGTTCTACTAACATTTATAGCAATTTTTAGACTACTAATTAAAAAAGAATCTTTTATTACTTGAACAAGATTTTGGCCATCGTTCTGCACATCTTGCTCGGGAGTTATACAAATAATGCAATTATAAAATTAGTAAAAAAGGGTGGATGAAACAGAAACATGTCTATTCATAAATTGGAGAGCTATGCTGTTATTATAGGACTTGCACAATGGATGGTCATTGAAAAAAAAGATCGGCATATAGACACGAACAATATATGGCGACTATCAAATATTCTTGGATTTGTTTCCCTAGCTAATTTCTCCAATAGGTATACTACGCATCCAAAGTTGATGTAGGTATTCATAGAGACGATTGCTAACTGCAACCTTGTATGGTGTTGGATTAAGATTTCGTCGGTGATCTTTACGCAAGGTTTCGATTTGCCCGAGAGCATACGTACGAACGTCTTCCCATGTCGGTAGCGTCTCTTGAATACGCCCGTTTGCCCAATACAATGTATACATACATCGGACGGACGTCGGTGTGACATTCGCACGTTTCGTTTCTCCAAATGGATGTCGGCAAAGTATTCGTTCGCCAGCTTTTGGTGCTGGTTCATCAATGTGAGTCATAAAATCGCATAAAGCTTCACCATTACCATTGAAGAACCGATAGAGATTTTTTCGACCAGGTATTGTTACTTTTTCGATGTCTTGACTAAGTTTGATGCGTGGTTCACTATCAAGCTATGTTGAGAATAAAAAATAGTTTTCAGTTCTATTTAAAAAAAAACACCTACTTCAACCAATTTATAGACACAACCAAGTGCTGGTTGTTTTTGACATGTAACCAAATGTGTTCCAATACCAAACGTGTCAATTGAATGTCCCTGATTTTCCAGTGAATTCAATGTATCCTCATTAATATCGTTGCTTGCTACGATATTCAAATGTTCGATGTAAGGTAAATTGAAGTTCTGAGCGATTTTAATGAAAATTAGCCGTACTTTTGATGATAAATAGGCTAAATCACCAGAGTCTAAACGAAGACCGATCGCTTTATAGTTGCATTCATGTAATGCAAGTGCGACAGCTAAAAAATTCGGTAAACCAGACTTGAGCACATCGTATGTGTCGACCAATGCCAAGAAGTCAGAAGGAAACGCGATAGCATAGGAAATAAACGCGGCCAATTCACCTTTGTGAGTTTGAAGGGCAGAGCTGCCAAGCGTTGAACATACTTTATCGAGATAGGTCACACACAATTGAGAAAATGGATGTATTTCACTACTGATTCGATCAGGCAGATCGCGAAATTTGAGCTCATCAAGGCTTCGATATGAACTAACATAAGCATGCGCATGGGTTCCTAATATTACAATTGATGAACGAATAAATTTTTAATCATAAATACTCACCTCGGATCGGAATTCCATATAATTTACCAGCTAATACATTCGACGTGCCATTAAATCCACCTATATAGGAGTATTTTGAGGCACTAAGACCTCCGTCTGGACCTTGTGCGCGTCGTAGGCCGAACTCATGAAATATTTTATTCTGTCCTGTCGCTGCACGAAATCGAACGGCATTGGTTGCTACTAAGCTAGCATAGTTGACGAGTGTTAGAAGAGTCGTTTCAATTAATTGTGCTTTTAAAATAGGCCCTTCGACTCGAAGCAATGGCGTATGAGGAAACACCACAGAGCCTGGATGAAGAATTTAGAAAATAGATGAAAATCGAAAAAATATTTTGTTACCTTCAGGTATTGCATAAATTTTAACATCATTCATATCGATTGTCAACATAAAATCAAAAAATTCCTTCTCCATATAGGCGGGCATTGTTTTTCGAAGATAATCGACGTCGGACGTGTGAAATTTGTAATTTTCTATGAATTTCAAACAATCTTCAAGACCGGCAAATAATGTATATTCACCACCAAATGCTACAAAAAGAAATATTCATAGGTAACACGAACTCTTTTGTTTCTACACGAAAAAAAATAATCAGTTTACTTACGATTCTTGCGAAAGAAAAGATCAAATGTAGCTTCCTCCTGATTTTTACCACTTTTCCAATAAGCATATGCCATCGAGATTTGGTAGAGATCAGTGAGCAATGGTTGAACAGCATTCAAGTGCGATTCCATCTCCATATATTTATATTGTTGTTAGTTGAAGTGGAATAAAAATGAATCACACGTCTCTGAAATAAAAGTTTTATTGCGAAACTAGTTAAAAGAAGAGAGATTTATTCAGTGCTGAACAGAAAGAATTACTGGTATCGAAAAATATTTGATACATTGAAGTATGACAAATTATATTATACCTTGCAACATCTTACTTATTATCCATAATTTTTTACTGGCGAGACTATTCGAATTAAAACTATCGACACCGAACAATTTAACAATCTTATCTTCCTTCTTTTATTCACATCTTTTGTAATTAATAATAACTACTATTGGCGAATTCATACTCATTATTTCTCACAGGCCTGCCGATCGTCTTCAGTCTATAATCCTTTTTTCGATCGCGACCTTCTGCTTATAATTATTTCGTATATTCTCATGTAACTATTCTACTATGGATTGATGAACAGTTTTCGGCTCTGGCACAAGCAGCATGTCCCTATCAAAATTCTTTTAATTTTCAAAATCAATCGGACCGTTTTACAGGCACGAATTTAAAAAACATAATATTGCATAAATCTAACCCAATGAATTGTTAGAAACTCTTTGCATTAAAAGTAATGAATTGAAATTTATATGTTCATATTTTTTCTTGATTCCTTTTTTAAGATCATTTTTATTACACTCTCGAAAAGGTAACAAGAATATTTTTATACTTACATTCTCTATCTAGTCTTTATTGATGAAGTTGCTTTGAGCTGGATAGCTGGTCGATCGTCGAAAGATAAATCATTCAACCGATAACGTTTGACTTTTTTCTTAGTACAACAATATTTACCTTCACAAAACTAGTATTCTTGTTTTTACCACGTGGGTAAACAAAAACACTGCTTCTTACATGTCTATATTCTGCTCGTTCTCAATATTTGTGTATACTATCATTTATTTTCGACTTTTTTCTTCAATTATGTTTCTTCCGAACAAGTCAATATCGATTGTAAATAAAGGAAATCTATACCAATTTGATAGATTGCAGCTTATTTTTCATAATAAAATTAGCTGTATCCAAGAAGAAAATCTTTTGACTGTTTTGAATATTATTCACAGATATTGACGAATCGTCATATGGCTTCTTTTTTAATGTACGTTGATGATGAAGATTGTGACACTATTGAAAAGTATCTGTTCGATGGTGAAAAAAAAAGAAAATATTTCTCAATGCATAAAAAGACTGGCATGATTTTCATGTGAATGCCATGGAGTGCGTGTACTCAATAAGAAGGGTTTTTTTTTTGAAAGGTCGTCTTTGAATCATGATAACTCTGTGAAATAGTGAGTAAATGAGCTCAGATTTTGCAGCAAAATAGAAAAAATTCTTTTCTATGTATTGGTGAAAGAAGTTTTCAAAAAAAAGTTGAGAAATGATCGAGCTATGAGCGATAGTTTTCAGTAATCTGATACCATTCTAAATAAAAGCACTTTCCTCAATAAGAATGTAAAATGCAAAAANGAGCGATAGTTTTCAGTAATCTGATACCATTCTAAATAAAAGCACTTTCCTCAATAAGAATGCTAATGCAAAATTGTCCCCAAGTAGAACGCACCAACAAAAATTCATTTTAATAACGGGTATCGTTCGAAAATCGTGTCATATCTGCTTAGAAACTTTAAAATCGAACTCAGCCTCCGCTAGACAACTTATTCATTACACATTTCTCTATCATTCTCTAGAGGTTGAGTTTGATACGTTTGCTCAACTAATTAGACAGAATCAAAACAACCTCTATTAATTGCATAAAAGAAACGTCCTAAATAAGTACATGTCTCTAATTAGAACGCACATGCAAATATTGGCCCTTTTTAGAACGCGTCTCTATAAAATGCATGCAACGTATCTTATCTAACGCAATTTCATCTCTCTCTGCTAGCGAACTTCAAAATTGAGCCTTGATCTTACAACGAAAGTTGTTCAGTTCAACTTTCTCCACAACACACTATCGGTTTAGTTCAATACGATATAACCCAGGTCGAACAGTCCAGCCTGGAAACGGCCAGTTCCGCGTAGCTCCGTTGATTTTGTGGAAGCAGTTTTTCGATGATCTCCGATCAATTCCTGCCGGAAAGCACCTGAAGTTGGCAGGAATCCGCCGGAAAAGTTCGGCCGTATTTTTGACCGGAATACTGCGTCCATGTTCCAGCGATTTCCCGTGTTTTCCTGCAGGATACGGTGGCTTTCTTGCATATTTACTGGAGTATCCTACGGGATCCTGTGGCCGGATTGTTCGACTTGAGATTGAACACTTCAATTGGAGCTTTGTTTTTGTAACCGATCAAGCTGGTCAATAGATTTCAAGCAATTGTCACTAACGATAAACTAGTCTAACAGATCGGATCACATTGATAAACTAAGACTGGTGTATACAAATAGTGTTCCGGAAGAAGTGTGTCAGTCTATATATTAGTCTAAATTAATGCTAGACTATTCATGATGTTTCGGTCAGATATGATCCCGACACTGAGGCGAGCCTCGTAAGATCTAACACATTAAGAAGATTTCAGAATGAAACTTGAGGCGAATTGGAGTTGGTCTGTCATATTGAATGATCCCTCGGTCAAAAACTGGAAGAGCTTGGATGTCTGACGAAAAAATAATCCTAAATTTTTCAACCTCATATCGCCTACTCTTCAAGTACATTTCCGAAACATGTCATTCTTTCGTGAATTCAACGGTTTGCAAATTTCAGATGCTGCTGTAACTTACAACAGGTCAACACTGAATGAGAAAATACAAAATTTAAAGAAGATTCTTCGATTTAAACTTTGATTTTAATATTGATATTGTACTTAAAGTGTCGTGTATTGTTTGCCCGATTTTTCAGCATCTAATTATGAAGTATAATTGGAAATATTACACAATTTCTACATTTTTAAATGGAAGCAGCTTGTAAACAAATGATAGAAATTGTATCTACCCTTTAATTTTATGCGTGCAGACTCTCGTCTATTGAACTTCAGGTCGTAATTCTACCATGTATCCTTGAATTTTTGAATACGTGGAAGAAAGTAGAGTTGAGCGTTTTAACTACACCGTTGCTCAATCGCAAAATTTTCTAAATAACAACATTTTTCAGTGCAAATATTCTTAGCAAGTGAATTAAATCGACTACACAGTTCCGGGTTGAAGATTGCTCATTTAAGTACCATTTCTTAACTCTCATCCCAATTATTGTATCTATTTCTGCCATTGGTGACTATAGAATATAAAATAACTGAACTCCTAGAATGCCTTTTTGTTCTACTATTATCTCAGTGCTTCCATCATGTACTTCTGCAACGAATACTCTGCAATAGACTTACATCAAAAGTAGAAAAATAAAGAAAAGTACTTAGTAATCTAAAAGAATTACTTGGTGTTAAAAAACGTCGACTTATATAGCTATTTCACTCATGAATCGATCAAATTTCATAAACAAGAGAAGCTTTATACTTTCCATCGAATGAAGTATGAAAGTGAAAATTTGTTAACACTACCTAATTATACTGCAAAATAGAACCCATTGTGAATGC